>PVIU01012076.1:0-61685 GCA_004026605.1 Ondatra zibethicus | reverse complement strand
AGACATGAAGTGTGGTGGGGGAAAAACACAAATAGATACATGCAGATGCTCAGACATATAGCCAAACACTCTCATAATGGCATCCAGACAGACAAACAAATGAACTTCCCCACACAGTTCAGACGTAGAAACACCCTAAAGTTCATAAACAGCTTGTACTCCAACAAATCCATGTAGAGACACAGTCCTAAACATGCACAAACTCTCAGACACACACACACACACACACAGCTACTTGTGTGATAATGAGCAGGTGAGTTTAGTGCACTCTGTCTTTCTTCTTTCTGCTGTCTGTCTCTAGCAGGGTGTTCTCTGACAGTCAGCCATTGCAACCCAGGCTACATAAACTGGTCCCTCTTCATTGTCTACACTGTGTTATGCTGGAGAAATGGATGTTTGCCCCAGTTTAATCATCTGATGGACTCTTTGTTAAGCATCTCCTTACACATGAAACACTTATGTTTTATGCCCCAGCCATCCTGCCCTCCCACACACTTCCTTAAACCATCTTCCCACTTACCCGTTCATCAAACTATCCACACAGCTACCCATGCCTACTTCCAATCATCCATCCATTACCCAACCAGCCACTCATCCACACATTAATCCATCTTTCTACCCCTTTACCAATCATCCATATCTAAATTCATATTTATTCTTTCTATCCACATCTAAATGTGTATTTATTCCTCCATTATTCTTACCCTTCTGCCAGACCATCTGTCCCCTTCCTGTGAACTCCCCTGGGAAAATACTGTGTTGTGTCTGGAGAAAGCCTGCACTCTGCTCGCTTGTCTGTAAGTGCTCCCAAGTGATAGTAGGCAACAGCTGGTATCTGTAGCCTTCTCTGGTGAAGCATCCTCTGGAGGTCTGTGCATCACCACTGTCTCCACACCAAGAGCTCTGCCTACATATGTGTGTTCCGTGGTGAATGGGATTTGTTTTGTGCCCATCGTCTGTATCTGTGTTGTGCTTGTCATATTTGTGTATGAACTGCATTGTGTGTGTGGACACACATGTTATCAGTCATGCTGTGTGTTGTGAGAATGCTATTTGTTGGGCAATGTATACAATATATGTGGATAGGATGATGTGTGCTGTGTTGAATGGTGTATTGTGGATTCTATGTTTTCATTATCTTTTAAGACAATCTTTTCTCATTTCACATAGCCATCCTCTGTCCCCCTCCCCGCTCCCCTTCTGCCCCATCCATCTCCCACCTCCATCCACTCCTCAGAAAGGGAAAGTCCCCCCATGCGAAGTCAACAAGCCTGGTACACTGCTTTGAGGCAAGACCAAACCCTTTCCTCCATATCTAGGCTGAGCAAGGTATCCCTCCAAAGAGAATGTGCTCCAAGACACCACATCAAGTACTAAAGGTATATCCTGGTCCCACTGCCAGTGGCACCAGAGACCGCCCAAATCTCACAACTGTTTCCCACATTCAGTGGGCCTACCTTGGTACCATGCTGGTACCCCCACTCCCCACTATCAGTTCAGGCTCAGTTAGCTCTCACTAGCTCAGATCTGCCATTTCTATGGGTATCACCATCATGGTCCTGACACCTCCTCCCTGCCACTCATATCATTGCTTCTCTCTCTCCTGGACTGGATCTTGGAATCTTGGCCCAGTGCCCCTCTCCGGATGTCTGCATCTGCTTCCATCGGTTGCAGGATGAAGGTTCTATGATGACAATTAAGGTAGTCATCACTGACTTCAGGGGATGTCCAGTTTAGGCATCTTCTCCCCTGTTGCTTAGAGTGTTAGCTGGGGTCATCCTTGTAGATTCCTGGGAATTTCCCTGGTGCCATGTTTCTCACTAGCCCCCTAATGGCTCCCTCAATCAAGATATCGCTTTCCTTTCTCGCCTTCTTTGTCCTTCTCCCTTCTTGAGCTTCACCTTCCCTCATGTTCTCCTCCTCCTGCCCCTCTTCCCCTCCTCCTTTGCTTCTACCTTCCCTTCCCCCAACTCCCAATTTTCTCAGGAGATCTTCTCTGTCTCCCCTGCCCACAGGGGATACACACACACACACACACACACACACACACACACACACACACACACACTCCTTGTTGCCTAGCTTCTTTAGATCATGAATTATAGGCTGGTTTTCCTTTGTTTTACATCTAATATCGACTTATTAGTGAGTACATACCATGTCTATCTGGGTCTGGGTTACCTCACTCAGGATGGTTTTTTCCAGTTCTCTCTATTTGCATGCAAATTTCAAGATGTCATTGTTTTTTACCCCTGAGTAGTACGCCATTGTGCAAATGTACCATATTTTCTTTATCCATTCTTTGGTTGAGGGGCACCAAGGCTGTTTCCAGGTTCTGGCTATTACGATGGTGTTGCTATGAACACAGTTGAGTAAATGTCCTTGTAGTATGATTGAGCATCCTTTAGGTATATGCCCAAGAATGGTATTGATGGGTCTTGAGGTAGATTGATTCCCAATTTTCTAAGAAACCACCACACTGATTTCCAAAGTGACTGTACAAGTTTGTACCACCACCAGTAATGGAGGAGTCTTCCTCTTACTCCACATCCTCTCCAGCCACTATCATTGGTGGCTTTGAACATAGCCATTTTGACTGGTGTAAGTAGTATCTCAGAGTCATTTTGATTTAAATTTCCCTGATGGCTAAGGATGTTGAGCATTTCCTTAAGCATCTTTCAGCCATTTGAGATTCTTCTGTTGAGAATTCTTTGTTTAGATTTGTACCCTATTTTTTGATTGGATTGTTTGGTAATTTGATGTCTAGTTTCTTGAGTTCTTTATACCTATTGGAGATCAGTCCTCTGTCTGATGTGGGTTTAGTGAAGACCTTTTCCCATTCTCTAGGCTGCCATTGTGTCTTAGTGACTGTGTCCTTTGCCTTTCAGAAGCTTCTCTGTTACAGGAGGTCTCATTTGTTAATTGTTGCTCTTAGTGACTGTGTTACTGGTGTTATATTTAGGAAATGGTCTTCTGTGCTCATGCGTTCAAGGCTATTTCTCACTTTCTCTTCTATGAGGCTCAGTGTGACTGAATTCATGTTGAGGTCTTCAATCTAGTTGGACTTAAGTTTTGTGCATAGGGATAGATATGGGTCTATTTGTATTCTTCTACAGGTTGACATCAAGTTATGCCAGCACCATTTGTTGAAGATTCTTCCTTTTTTCCATTTTATGCTTTTACCTTCTTTGTCAAAACTCAGGTGTTCATAGGTGTGTAAATTAATATTTGTCTTCAATTCAATTCCATTGGTCCTCTTGTCTGCTTTTACGCCAATACCAAGCCGTTTTCATTACTGTAGATCTATAATGGAGCTTGATATCAGGGATGGTGATGCCTCTGGATGTTCCTTTATTGTAGAGGATTATTTGGGCTACTCTTGGTTTTTTGTTTATCCACATGAAATTTAATATTGTTCTTTCAAGGTCTGTGAAGAATTGTGCTAGGATTTTGATGGGGATTGTATTTAATCTGTAGATTGCTTTTGGTGGGATTGCCATTTTTACTATGCTGATTTTACCTATCCAAGAGCATGTGAGATCTTTTGATTTTCTTATACCTTCCGCAATTTTTTCTTCAAAGACTTAGTTCTTGTCATACAGGTCTTTCACTTCTTTGGTTAGTGTTATCCCAAGATATTTTATGTTATTTGTGGTTACTGTAAAGGGCAATGTTACTCTGATTTCTTTCTCAGCCCCTTTATCATTTGTATATAGGAGGGATACTGATGTTTTTAGTTGATCTTGTATCCTGTCACATTACTGAAGGTGTTTATCATCTGTAGGAGTTCCCAGGCATAATTTTTGGGGTCACTTATGTATACTATCATATCATCTGCAAATAGTGAAAGTTTGACTACTTCCTTTCCAATTTGTATCCCCTTGATCTCCTTTTGTTGTCTTATTGCCTACCTAGAACTTCAAGTACTATGTTAAATAGATATGGAGAGAAACAGCCTTGTTTCCTGATTTTAGTGGAATCTTTTGAGTTTCTCTCCATGTAATTTGGTGTTGGCTGTTGGCTTGCTGTATATTGCTTTTATCATGTTTAGTTACATTTCTTGTATCCCTGATCTCTCCAAGACCTTTATCATGAAGGGGTGTTGGATTTTGTCAAATGCTTTTCAGCATCTAATGAGATGTTCATATGGCTTTTTCTTTCAGTATATTTATATAGTGGATTACATTCATAGATTTTAGTATGTTGAACCATCTCTGCATCTCAGGAATGAAGCCAACTTGATCATGGTGGATGATTTTTTTTTGTGTGTTCTTAGATTTGGTTTGCCAGTATTTATTGAGTACTTTTGCATCAATGTTCATGAGGAAGATTGGTCTGTAATTGTCTTTCTTAGTTCCATCTTTGTGTGGTTTGGGTACCAGGGTAACTGTTGCCTCATAAAAAGAGTTTCACAATGTTTCTTCTGTTTCTATTGTGTGGAATAATTTGAGTATTGGTATTAGCTCTTCTTTGCAGTTCTTGTAGAATTCTGTGCTGAAACCATCTGGTCCTGAACTTTTTTTTGGTTGGGAGACTTTTGATCACTACTTCTATTCCCTTAGGTGTTATAGGTCTGTTTAAATTGTTCATCTGGTCTTGATTTAATTTTGGTATGTGGTACCTATCTAGAAAATTGTCCATTCCTTTAAATATTCCAATTTTGTGAAGTATAGGTTTTTGAAGTGTGACCTGATGATTCTCTGGATTTCTCCTGTGTCTGTTCTTGTGCCCCCTTTTCATTTCTGATTTTGTTAATTTGAATATTCCCTCTCTGCCCTTCGGTTATCTTGAATAAGTTTTGTCTAGCTTGTTGATTTTCTCAGAGAACCAACTCCATGTCTCATTGATTCTTTGTATTGCTTTCTTTGTTTCTATTTTATTTATTTCAGCCCTCAATTTGATTATTTCCAGTCTTCTACTCCTCCTGGGTGAGTTTGCTTCTTTTTGTTCTAGAGCTTTCAGGTGTGCTGTTAAGTCACTAGTGTGAAATTTCTCTACTGCCTTTATGTGGGCACTTAGTGCTATAAACTTTCCTCTTAGCACTGCTTTCAAATTGTCCCATAGGTTTGGGTATGTTGTGCATTCATTTTCATTCAATTCTAGGAAGTCTTTAATTTCTTTATTTCTTCCTTGACCCAGTGGTGATTCAATTGAGCATTGTTCAATTTCCATGAGTTTGTGGGCTTTCCACAGTTAGTGTTGTTGTTGAATTCTAACTTTAAGTCATTGTGATCTGATAAGACACAGGGGGTTATTCCATTTTTTTTTTTATCTGTTGAGGCTTGCTTTGTGATCAAGTATGCAGTTAATTTTAGAAAAGGTTCCATGAGGTACTGAGAAAAAGGTGTGTTCTTTTGTGTTTGGGTGGAATGTTCTATAGATGTCCATTAAGTTTATTTGAGTCAGGACATCTGTTAGTTCCCTTATTTCTCTGTTAAGTTTCTGTCTGACAGACCTGTCCATTGGTGAGAGTGGGGTATTGAACTCTCATACTATTAGTGTGAGAGGTTATGTTAATTATTCTCATTAATATTAAGAGATATTAATGACCAGTGATAGTTTATTCCTGTTATTTTTCGTGGCAGTGGTTGTGTGTTTCCATTCTTTGGGGTTTGCTAGTGTGAGGTTACTTGTTGCCTGTGTTTTCATGGGTGCAGCTAACTTCCTTAGGTTGTAGTTTTCCTTCTAGTGCTTTTTGGGATTTGTGGCTAGGTAATGCTTAAAGTTGGTCTTGTCATGGAATATCTTGTTTTCTCTGTCTACGGTGATTGAAAGCTTTTCTGGGCATAGTAGTGTGGGCTTGCATCTGTGATCTCTTAGTGTTGCAGCATATCTGACCAGGACCTTGGGTTTTCATAGTTTACATTGAGAAGTTGGGTGTAATTCTGATAGGCCTGCCTTTATATGCTACTTGGCCATTTTCCTTTGCATCTCTTAATATTCTTTTTTTATTCTATATGTTTAGGGTTTTGATTATTATATGATGATGATACTTTTTTTCTGGTCCAGTCTATTATGTGTTCTGTATGTTTCTTGTAACTTCCTAGGCATATTCTTCTTTAGGTTGGGAAACTTTTCTTCTATGATTTTGTTGAGTATATTTTTCTGTGCCTTTGAGCTGGAGTTCTTCTCCTTCTTCAATTCCTATCATTCTTAGGTTTGGCCTTTTAATGCTGTCACAGATTTCCTGCATGTTTTATGTTAAGGATTTGTTGGATTTAACGTTTTCTTTGACCAATAAATCTAATTCCTCCATCATATCTTCAACTCCTGAGGTTCTCTCTTCCATCTTTTGTAATTTGTTGGTTATGCTTCCATCTGTAGTTCCTGTTAGTTTCCCCAGATTTTCCATTTCCAGAATTTCCTCGGTGTGTGTTTCTTTATTACCTCTATTTCAATTTTTCAAGTCTTAAACTGTTTGAACTATTTGCATTACCTCTTTGTTTTTTCTTGGTTTTCTTTAAGCTATTTACTGATTTCTTCCGACTTTTGTTTGTCTTTTCCTCCATTTCTTTAAAGGAAATTTTCATTTCCTCTTTAAGTGTGTCTGTCATCTTCATAACGGTATATTTAAGATCATTTTCTTCTACTTCTTCTGGATTAGAATGTTCATGTTGTGGGATCACTAGGTTCTGATGGTGTCACATTGCTCTTTATGTTGTTGGATGTGTTCTTATCCTGCCATTTGCCCATATCTTCCTCCAGTGGCTACAGGTGGGGCCTTTGCTTCAGGAGGTCCCTCTTTGAAGCTGCAATCGGTGAATGTGGGGCCTGTGGCTTAGGTGGTCACTCTTCTTCCAGGTTTAAGCGGGTCCGTGTCTCTCTCTGGGGGCAGTCTGGGCCAAGACTCCGGTGGTCACAGGTGTGGTAGAGGATGGTAGTGAGTATGTTGTATCTGCTTGGGGTCTCAAGGGCTTGCTGGGTGGGGGTGGGGCATGAGATGTTCCTCCAGGGGCAAGGGCCTAGAGAGCTGAGCCCTTCAACTGGTAGCTCAGAGGCTTACCTCTCCAGGAGCAGTCTGAGGTTTCTATGTTTTCTGTGTTTATATTTAATGATATATGTATAATGATAAACAGATGTTGTGTTATGTATATTGTACGTGTGTTGAATAATGTGTGCTGTATTGAGTGTTCTGGGTTGTGTGCCCTCTTCTGTGTCCTGAGCCATTTTTGCCAAAATTCCTTCCCCTGGGGTGACATAAAAACATCTAACCTGTCCTGCTACAGTCCCAATGACAAACCAAGGTATGACTCCACCAACGTTCACTCTGGGGAACCAAAGGGTTTGTTAGTCCACTTACAGAACAGTGGGTGAGGCATTACATTCCGGAGCATGGGAGACTTAAAGCAGACACACTGGAAGGTCTACAGCCAGTATGCATGAAGACTCCCCCCCCCATGTCGTATAGATGGAGTCCTCTCTTCTCATCCTTCCCCAACTATATACTCTAGACCTGTCAAGAGATATAGAGGCCCCTGAAATTAGGGCAGGATTTCATGCAACTAGTTGGGATGGGTGCTTGAATACTCAGATGAGAGTTCCATAACCTTCCCCAACCCCTTCTTCCAAAAAGAGAACATCAGTGGTCACTGAGCCAGGCTGTGATGGTCTTTGGAGAACACTCCTAGCTGGACTCCTGAAGATGGCATCAGTTTGGCTGGGCGGATAGTACAGTAGTCATCTTCCCTCCCCTTCCTCTGCTTCTTGCCACTGCAAGGGAGGCTTCCCTTAGGAAGTGTTTAGGAAAACACCCTTTTTGATACTGTGTCCCAGAAGGAGGATATATCTCCTCCTTATCTCTGCTCCAGTGCTTTCCTTATCCTTCTGTCCTATGAAGATAGAGCCCTTGATCAAGGTAGCAATTGGATGGGGGAATACTCAGCATTGTACCCCATTTTATTCATAAATGATCCAAGTGGGAATATCCAGGTAGACATCTTAGAATATCCAAATGCTGCACAGCTGGGACTATTCAGCTGTTTCATGGCTGGGAATATCCATATGGATAGCTGGGAATATCCAAGATGCTGCACGGCTAGGAATATCCAGATACTATGCAGCTGGGAATAACCAGATGCTGCACAAATGCTGCACAGCTGGGAATATCCTGATTCCACACGACTGGGAATACCCAGATGCTACAAAATGGCAATATCCAGATGCTTCAAGCTGGGATATCCAGATACACAACTGGGAATATCCAGGTGCAGAGCTGGGAATATCCAAATGTACATCTAGGAACATTTAGATGCTGCACAGCTGGGAATATCCAGATGCTACACAGCTGGGAATATCCAGATGCTACACAGCTGAGAATATCCAGATTGGCTGCTGGAAATATCTAGACACACAAATGGGAATATCCAGATAGGCATTTGTTAATATTGAGATGCTGCACAGCTAGGCATATCCAGATGCTTCACAGCTGGGAATATCCATATGGATAGCTGAAAATATTCAGAAGCTGCACAGCTGGGTATATCCAGATACTGCACATCTGGGAATATCCAGATGCTGCACAGCTGTGAACATCCAGATGTTGCACAGCTGGGAATATCCAGATGCTGCACAATTGTGAATATCCAGATGCTGCACAGTTGAAAATATCCAGATGCTGCACAGCTGTGAACGTCCAGATGCTGCACAGCTGGGAATGTCCATATGTTGCACATCTGGGAATATCCAAATGTGTAGTTGAAAATATCCAGATTGACAACTGGGAACATCCAGATGCTGCACAGCTGGGAATATACAGATTGTCAGCTGGGAATATCCAGATACACAACTGGAATAACTAAATGGACAGCTGGAAATATCCAGATGTTGCACAGCTGTGAATACCCAGATGTTGCACAGCTGGGAATATCCAAATGTGAAGTTGAGAATATCCAAATGGATAACTGGGAACATCTAGATGCTGCACAGCTGGTGGAATAACCACATGGACAGCTGGGAATATCCAGATGTTGCACAGCTGGGAATATTCAGATGGACAGGACATGAGGAAACTTTCTAGCCAACTAACAAACCCAGATTCCAGCTTGGGCATGGTATAGCCTGGGTGGATCCCACGGCTGGGAACTATACAAGCCTCTCTTTTGTACTGAGGCTTTCCTAAGGCAGTACACTGAGGGTCTGGAGGGGCAGGCAGGAGTTCAGAGAGGAGAGAGAGGCTGGCACAGGGAGAGGGTACTTGGAGATTGCTCTCATCTGAAAGACCTTGTAGGGAGCTGTTCTGGCTGAGAGAGGCTGACCTTGTAACCTTGTGGGAACATAAAGTCTATGAAATCTAAATCAGAGTATAGGCTGGCAGATGGTATTACTCTGAGGTACATTGATTCCTCCCATTCCCCCTTCCTGCATGTGAGATGCACCAAGGCCCCACTTATCTCTAGGAACATGAGGTCATCTTACTACAAATGGCTCTTGTCACTTTATTCAACAGGGAAAGGAGTATACAGTGACTGTGGGGTTGGGAGCAGAAACAGAGAGGAAACCAATGGGGAGAGTCCCTGAGATAAGATAGGTGACTCTTTGTGATGAACCCAGGGCAGAGAGGATATGTCCACTGTCTCCAATGACATAAAATGAATAACAACAATGAAAGAAATCTGCAGACTTACAGAAAAGATGCAGTGTTTCCAAGAGTTCAACAAATCCGTCTGTTGAATCCATGAATGTCAGCTTATCTCATTGATAGCTATTGACTATCAGCCAGTCAGATTGTCTCCATGCCAGCATTGACTACTTTGAGCACACCAGATACTTTGAGGAAGTTGCATGGCAAATACAGCTGCTTGTTGTCGAAGCGGCAGAAACAACAGCAGCTAAAGGTGTGGTGCTAGCAAAAAGATTGAAACTAAAGATCTCCCAGTAGCTTCCAGGACAAAAAGGACCAGAAAGAGGGGCAACAGAGGCAGTCTGAGATGAAAGAAGTACAAAGAAGGTGAGAAAGGAAAAAGAGTTGTGTATACACAACTATATATACGAAAATATATAGAAGGCTGGGATGACCTAAAGGGAAAAACTATGGGCTACAATCACTGCAAGAGTTTCAGAGAGCTGTCAAGACTTAAGTCCACCTGATAGTTCAGTTACATAGAGGGAAATGGGAGCAAGGTTGAGTCTCACCTGCTGATTCAGGTGCAAAAGGGAGCCTCACTAACACGGGAGTTAAATGCACCAGGCAAGCCTGCCTTCTTCAGCTGCACCAGAGAGATTCAACTGGAATTGGGAGTGTACCAAGGTAATGTATGTGATTGCAGGGCCACCATGGAATCTCACTTAAGAGACCTGGTGAATGAAGCATGTCTCAGCTGCAAGGACAGGTGGACAAGAGAGTTTTCCTTCACAGAACAGGTGCTATGGTGATTTCTTCTTTGAAGCCCAGACACATCCAGGAATCATCCAGGAAGTATGCATGCATCAGAATATCTCACCTGGAAGTGAACTCACAATGGGCAATCTTGCCTGACAGTGCACATGCCCCAGAGAATATCACCTGAAGTGAAGGTGATTGGGAAGATTCACATGGAAGGGAATGAACAGAAAGAAGAGTGATGTGGAAGGCCTGTGTTACTAGGAAGCCTCAGCTGGTCCTCATGTTACACCAAGGGGACTTGCCTGGAAGGGTAGGTACATACACCAGTCTCCTGTGGCAGGTTAAGTACACCAGGTACTCTAATTGTTGACTTCAAGTGCAAAATACTGATTCACCAGATTTGCAGGTATTTCAGGGAGACAGTAGGACCTGCACTTACCTGATAGTGCAGTTTTACCAGATAAACTCACCTGGTGTAATCGTTAGTGTTGTCAAATTGACAAGATCTGGAATAACCTGGAAAAGATGACTCTGGGCATGCTTGTTGACAGAGGTTTCTGTCCCGCCTGGTCCCACAGCCAATCAGTCCCAAAGAAACATACAGAGGCTTACATTAATTATAAACTGGTTGGCCTATTAGCTCAGGCTTCTTAACTCTTATGACTTATGTTAACCCATAATTCTTGTCTGTGTTAACCACATGGCTTGATATCTTTTATCAGTGAGGTATTCTCATCTTGCTTCCTCTGTGTCTGGCTTCCTCTGTGGTGGCTGCAGACTGACTCTTTTCTCTTCCCCAAATTCTCCTGTTCCCATCACCCCACCTCTACTTCCTGCCTGGTCGTTCTGCCTCTACTTCCTGCCTGGCTACTGGCCAGTCAGCATCTTATTGAAACAATACAAGACCATTGTCCCATAGCACATGCTGGTGGGGAGTTGTCTTGATTATATTTGTTGAGGTGGGAAGACTTGTCTTCATTGTGGGCAGGGCCATGACAACTACCTAGACAGGGGGCCCTGAACAGTATAAGAGGGAGAAAAGGGAGGTGCTCACTTGTATGTATATGGTAATCACTCCTCTTCTTCAAGTTCATGCTGCTGCCATTCCTCTGTCATGTTGAAGACCAACCTCGAGCTGTGAGCTGAATAAAGCCTTTCTTCCTGAAGTTACTTATATCAGAGTATTTTAACACAGTAACCAGGAAAAATCCTAAACAACTGGTCAATAGGAAATACAAGGTCAATAGGAAATCTCACTTGGAAGTGCAGGTTCTCTGTGGAGTCTCGCTGTGAAATACAGTTGCTCTAGAGACTAGGTAAACCAACAAGAATCATCCAAATACTGGTTCTACAGGGAGATACAAGTGGAAGTGAAGCTTCACCAAAAAGACCTGCCTCGAGGGGCAGTGAAGCCCAGTAAGATAGTATTACTGAAGAGGTGGCAGAGTATTGAAACTGGAAGATACAGCTTATCAGGGAGAGTTGCCTGGGAATGCAGGTACATCAAGGATAGTCACCTGAAAATGCAGGTGACCCAAATAATCTCGCTTTGTATTTCAGTTGCACCAGGAAACTTACAGGTGAAGGAGGAAGTTCCACCCAGGAGTAAATATACAACTGAGAGTATCACATCAGAGGTGCAGATGAGCCAGATCCTCTAACCTCTTTGTACAAGTTCCAAGAGACGCTGACCTGGAAATGTAGGCATGTGTTGGAGATTCTGACCTGGGAAGATGGGGCACCAGTGATTACCAAGCGGAAGCGCTATCGCACCTTCAAGTCACACCTAGAAATGCAGTGACCATGAGCCATTGAGTCTTTTCCAAATGAAAGAGCTCTGGGACAAGAGACACTAACCAGGGTGTGAACATGCACCAGGCAGATTCATCCACAAGGTCAGCTCTATCATGAAGGGTCAGTAGAGGTGCAGCAGGGATACAAACCTGAGCGTGAAGGTGCATCTGAAGTGAAGATTCAGGCACAGCAGGGTCTCTCCTGGGAGTCTGGATGAAAGAGGAAGTCCCACCTGAGAGTTATGTTGTACCAGGAAGTGACATCATGCTATATAACTCCATCCAGGACACTGTCTTGGAAGTCCAGGTACAAAATTAAGACTTGCCAATGAGAGCAAGCTGATCTGGGGAATCTCACCATGAAGTACCCATACACTAAACAGTTTTTCTCAAAAGTGCAAGTACCCATTGAGTCTTTCGACGAAGCATTGCAATCCCCCCAGGTAACACTCACCTGGAAGTTCAGGTACACTAGGAATTCTCACTTGGATGTCCAGATGAAACAAGGCATCTCATCTACTACTCCATGTGCATCAGGGAATCTGACTTAGTGTTTTAGGACCAGAAACATCTGCCTTCAGGGTGAAAGTGTACCAGGAAGTCTGTATTGGAATTTCAGGTAGAACAGCATCCTGTGGTCACTGTCTGCTTGGAACTCACTGATAGGCAGGATGTGCTAAATAAAAGGAGAAGCAAGGGTTTATTTTGCACTGTGGACAGGCAGGGTGCAAAGACTATTCCTAGGGTAGGACTATGGCACAGCAGCCATTGGGAGGATGATGCCTCTAGCTTTGTGCGGATTGAAGCCAGATAACTCTGAAATTCTACAGGGACACCTCCAATTGGCCCTCAGTTGTATAATTCTTAAGAGCAAGAACAAGCCAAGCTTACAATGAAAGCAGTTTCCAAGTTTGCATTTTCATAGCCATGGGAGAATCTGGGCTAGACAATGGACCAGAATCAAAATCCAGACAAATGGATTCCAAAGCCATACAGAGGGAAAAGGCTATACAAACATCTCTCTAAGGGCCCAGGCTGGTATGGTGGTTGTGCAACAAGAAGACCAGGATAAACAGAATAGGAGGATGAAAGTGAATGCCTGGGGTGTGTGGGAAGTGTCTCAAAAGTGCTGACCACAGACTGTTATAACTAGATGCCTGCCCCGGCCCTGGCCAGGTGCCAAGAGGTGTCAGTTGAGTGAAAGCAGATAGATTCTTTGGAGAAACGTAGAATAAAAAAGAACCCTGGACCTCCAGAAAGCATAAACAGCCAGTAACCTGAAAGGAAAACAGAAAAAAGAAGCCTGACTACCCCAGTGAGATCAGAGGATCCTATCTCAGAGACACCTACAAACCCCTATGGAGAGGCTGGGTGAGAAGCAGAAAAAGACACAAGACCCTTCCAGAGCTCTAATACTTGGCCATCTATGGAAACCAGGCCTGAAAAGACCACCTCAGAGGAAAACCACTGTTCACTTTGCCTACTCTACCATATGCCTGGCAGTGAGGCCCCACTGCAGGGAGGAGAATGGGTAATGGTTGTCCACAGAAAGCCCTTGACCCTGGATGCAGATGTAGGATGTCTGTCATAGGCTGTCTCCTGGCTCCTCATCCTGCCATGACAATATCCTCTATTAGCGGGTCATGGAAGCTTATTGAAGAATCCAGTCAGATACATAGAAAATGTCCAGCAATCTCATTTCTAACCTACAGGAAAGACAACATAAAGATGTAGCAAATGAATGAAAAGGACAAGTGACCAAAAGCTCTATGCTGGTGGATGGGGGGGAAGTGGATGGGAAAACCTGGACATTCTCTGAGTCTTAAGATGTCACAGCAATAAAACACACTGGTGTCAGAAATAAATTCCCTCCAAGGGGAAACAAAGATGGGCTGAGAGCTGGCATCCCTGGAGACCACCCCTCAGCCACACGTTTCTTATCTTCTTTTGTAGACTTTAAAAATCCAAGGAAAAGCTTGAAAGACAAAGCTGGGAAGCAGTCCCAGAAATTGTCATATATGGATGATGAGGCCCAGCCTGTAGACACAGTCAGTGCTGCTGAGCACTCATTGTGGAGCCCAGCAGCCAAATGAAAGTTACAGAAAGTTCCAGGGAGATGGAACAAATGGACACAAGCAGACTTATAAAAGCTTTTTTTTTTTTTTTTTTGATTGTGGGCCAAACTTCATCAGAAAAACCCAGAGTCTCTCATCCTAACAGTGGGACCTCATTGTATCACGTTCCCAACGAGCCCAGAGCAGGAAAAATCCCCATCAGTATAAAGGACAGGAACATGCAGATATCAGATGGAGGTGATAATGATAGGGGCACTGTGTGTTTTATATTAGAAGAGCACATCTGTACTTCATTGTATAGGAAGGAATCTGCTCATGCACACATCAAATGGTTTGTCTGTTTTGAGTAAAGCCTCCCAACACACACACACACACGCACACACACACACATCCCAAATGCTTTTAGCAGGCCTTTGTGGGTACCAGGAATACAAATACACACACACACAAACACACACACACACACACACACACTTGAAAAGGGATGCAAGACTCCATGGCCTTGGTATCTTCAAACCCTTCCCTGCTACACCAAGAGAGATGATGATACTGGAGAAGCACATCACAGAAACAATAGACAAAAGCCACAGGTCAGAAGAAGTCTGCACTTTAAATCAGTTTCTTTTGTTCTGGTTCCCTGTAAAAATGCTAATGAGAAAATACTTGAAAGGCCCATAGATTTCAGTCTTGTTTCCCAGATTGTCAACTGTCTGACTAAATCACAGTTTAAAGACTGATTCCTAGTTTCTGCCAAGGTGATACACAGCTGGGGTGCTTACAGTAACATAGCACAGTAACTCCACAGCACGCCATATACAATATCAAGGGGACATTGTTACTCATTTAGATTTCTACACAAATAACACCATGTGGACTGCTTACAGGCAAACCCAGCTTCCTCCTGCAGTGTCTGGAGCCTTCATGGAAGGAAGGAAGGAGAAAGTGCTTGTGGGACCAGCCCTTGCCCTGAGGTGTCCAATGAGATGCTATCTCCAGGTGGTACCAACACTGAGGCAAATCCCTAGGAGGACCACTCTTCCCACCCGTCCAGCTGATTGCACTGAACAGAAACCCAATGTTTCACAACCAGGACAGGACTGTGAAAGGCAGTTTTTAAATTTCTCTCTGACTACTATCAGGACCTATGTTTCTTCACCATAACAAGAGACAGGCTTAGTGCCCTTCCTACCCCTTCACCTCAGCCATCATGTTTTTTGGCTTCCTCTTCCATCGTGGTCTTAGGAGCCTGTCTCTTGAGCCTATTTTTCTTTGGCCTAAGAGAAGCATGCGTTTTAGAATGGTTTTACAGTTTTGTTCTTTGAAATTATCTCAAGTTACGGAACGTAGAAATCAACACCATGTGAGTCCAAGGAGGAACTCACAAGCCCTCCCTAACTCCTTGTGCCTAGTCCCCTCCTTGGCCTCGAAGGTAGTTCTGAGCAAGCATCCAGTTGGTTAGGGCATGCTTCGTCAGGAAACAAGGATGGGCATCTTATTGCAGTTCTTGCTGTGACCCAGTGTCATTCTTGTCTGAGCAGAGTTGCTGAAGATCATTCTGAGGATAACTAAATGGGGAGGCACACACACATGCTGTCCAGCAGCACATGTCTCCATACAACATCTAAGAGCTATACCCCCAGAACCTTCAGCCATGGCAAAGGGTTCTACCACTACATTGAATTCCTATGTAGCCTGGAACAAAGGATTGGCCTTTCTGAACCAAGTTTCGTCAGTAGTGAGCACAGACTGGTGTTGAGAATGACATGATATAAAGAATGTGCTTAGCATAATTTCAGGCATACAGCGAAGAGCCCAGAAATGGACTCTGGATTACAAGAGAACTGGATCAAGACCCATTTCATTCATTGATGAGCCGGTCTATACTGAGAATGCCATGTTCCTTCTTCACTTGGCCTCAGTCAACAGAGGAAGCAACTCTGGAATCTCCTAGTAATATGAGCACTCTGGAGGGCTGAGAGAGCCTTCGATAGCACATGGCTTTGGTGACAACAGGATTCTCTTACCTCTTAGTCGTTGTGTTCCTCGAGGAGCCAACACTGGCTTGTGCTGTAATAGACAAAGCACTGTCTCAAAAACATGGGGTGAATGATGATCCGGATGTTGTTAGGATGAGACTTCAGACTAAGGGATAATGCTCAACCAGTTTGGAAAAATCATATTGAAGGGACTGGCATGATCTCCTTGAGCCCCTGAATGTCCCTGGAAGCAGGTGCTCTCAACTCATCTGACCCCTGCCAAGTCATCCCATTTGGCCCAGGAGGGTATGGAATGGGACTTCTCCTACCAAAGTGGAGACCCTGGCCTACCAGGTATAACTTTTGATAGCATGGTGGTGGGTGGGGATGAATGACTCTGTCAGTGACAGCTAAATCCATGGGGATGCTGCCAGATGAATCTCAGAACTTTCTAGACAGAGGCATTAGAATTCATGACTTAAAGCTAACATTAGACTAAGAGAGCATGTTCCAGCATGCATGACATTCCTAAGATAAAATCACTCTAATTTTAGCTATCAAATAGCCAGGTAACTGGCTAGTTTATGGCTGGGGTATGTGTGTAACGGTACACTTTTCTAATCTGGTCAATAGCCCCAAAGATGGGTGTGTCCACAGCTGTCCAGACAGTGGAGCTATAACTGTGATCTTATGTTAAATCACTGGCCAGAGAGAAGATATTCACATGAAGACACTTGTACCCTTCACATCATCTGTCAAATTGTCACCTTTTGTTCACTGCATAGTTTAACAATTAGGAATAACTTCACTAGACTTTGTTGACTCCCCATCGGAGCCCTTACCCGTGGACAGGAGTGGATGGGAGGTGGGCTGGAAGAGGGGCAAGAGGAGCAGGAGGAAGGGTGGGAGGGAGAACTGTGGTTGGAATATAAAATGACATTGAAAAAATACATTAATTAAAAAAATAAAGGTAACTTCAGAGAGCACCAAAATGTATTGGTGTTGCATCAAGAAATGGAAAAAGAAACCTGACATTTTTTGCAAGCCCAAATTTGAATTGTCTACTTCTCTCTCTCAGAATCTTCTCTCTGTAGTTTGTGATTACTGTTCTATTTATAGTCTGTTTGTTACCTGACACACATGCACGCTGGTGTACATATGGGGATGTGTGTATGTGTGTGTGTGTGTGTGTGTGTGTGTGCGTGTGTGTTTGATGTCTATCCTTCTGGTCCCTAATAAATGGCTTTGTTCTGTATTTATTGAACAGCACATAAATCATGGCACCTGAAATAAATCTTTAATAGTCTAAAGACAGAAATCTTTAGTAGAGTTTTGCAAGGGAAGTTGTTATTTTATGACTCAGAAGCACTCAATACTGCAAATAGGCATTATCAAACTATATCTTCATGCTGTTTCCAGCATTCATGGTGGATAACCTGTTGAAATATTACCATGATACATACATACACATACTATTCTGAGTCAGGGGCATGGAAACAACATGCATTTAAAAGATTAAAGCTATACATTGCCTTAAAAAGCTGATTGCATAAGAAATGGAAAGCATAGTAATGTTACATTGTTCTCTAAGATTAAACTTAAACAGGCTGAGTATGTACCAGAAGGTTTCAGGGACCAACTCTTCCTTAGAAATTAGTGACTTTGGAATTACATATAGAGAATACTAGACTAGAATCTTGGATACAGATAAAAATGAAAGCATAAGAGCATTAACCATTATTGTGAGAAAGGTTACTGCTAATGCAAATTAAAGTTAAATCATAACAATGCCAGAAAAAGATAATGCATTAAAAAACTCCAAGGGATTTATCATTTAGGTCATAAGGTATATTTGTTGGTAGGGGAAATTAATGTACATAAAAAAGAGGAAGAGAGCATAAAGGATTTTTTTTTTACAAAATGAAGCCCAAAGTAACTGTTTAGATTTCAATCATTTTTCTTTTTATGTCTATGAATGGTTTTTGCTTATATGTTGGTGTAGGAGTTTCTTCTGTTTATGTGTTGCTTTCATTGGTTAATGAATAAAGAAACTGATAGGCCAGAACTTAGATAGGTGGGGTAGACAGAAGTGAATGCTGGGAAGGGCAGAGTGGCAGACGCCATGGATCTCCTGCCTGAGATGAACACTGGTTAGAATCTTGCCGGTAAGCCACAGTCATGTGGCGTTACACAGATTAATAGAAATGGGTTAAATTAAGATGTAAGAATTAGCCAATAAGTTAGAGCTAATGGGCCAGGCAGTGTTTTAATTAATACAGTTTCTATGTGATTATTTTGGGTGTAAGCTAGCCTGGCAGCTGGGACAACAAGCAGCCCACTCCTCCTATTACAGTATGTAAGTTTACCACATGTGTTCAGTGCCCATATGTAAGCACACCATTTGCATTCAGTGCCTGCCGAGGCCAGAAGAAGATGTCAGAGCTCTTGGAACTGGAATTATAGTTGATTGTGTGTCATCGTGTCATTGTTGGGAACTGAACCCAGGTCCTTTGCAAGAGTGGTAAGTCTTCATACACAGTAATCCATCTCTCCAGCCCTGCATCTTAATTTCTTAACAAATATTAAATTATGACTATCTTTTAAAAGTCAGGCATGGAATGGTAAAGGTGTTATCTATCCACTAAGTTATTATGAAAGGGTATAGAAATATGTGGACAGAAAAAGACAAAACAGAACCTATACATCAACAAGGAAAATCGGAGAGCAGAAGGAAGGGAGAAAGAAGAAAGGAGATAGGTACCCTCCTAAAGCTCAAGTCAAACAAAACTGATAGGGTTATTTAAATAGGAATTTAAGATTATTGGACAAGAACTGCTTGCAGGCAGGTCCAACCTGTGGTCCACCTGGGATGTCTGCATCTGAGGAGAGCTATAAATGCAGCCCAATATAAAACAACAAACTTACCAAAAACACTGTGAGACTTGTTCTTATCTTTGGTTATATGGTTCTTAAGCATAAACTTTGTAGATGGCAGTGTCTTATTGGCATGTCAAAGGTTGGGCACACCTGTAAATCTAAGATCTTTCAGCTTATAAGAGACATCAGAAGACAAAACAAACAAACAAACAGAAAACAGCATTTCACAACTTATATTCTTTTTGCCTTCCCTTCTCGGATATTCCCTGAGTCCTGGAGAAGGAAGAGGTTAAGATAGATGTCCTGTCTACAGCTGAGTACTCTCAGTCACTTTATCCTCAACACTTTTCATGGTTATAAGTCTCTACATTAACCACTACCTACTGCAATAAGAAGCTTCTCTGACCGTGGTTGAAAGATGCACCAAACAATGAATATAAACATAAATATAAATATTCAAAAGCAGCTTGACGACGTGACTAGACAAGACACAGCTGTTACACATGTGAACTCACAGCAGGTATCATTACCTGTATAGTACCTGTGCAAGATCGAGCCAATCAATAATCCAACATGGTTGGTGGAAGGGCTCCTGATGTTCCATCCCTAGTCAAGACACTACTAGCAGTTGATGAATGCTGTGGGAGAGTCACTTTTTTTGGAAGAGTGGCCCCTAGTAGGTTCCCCATTCCCCAGTTGATGATGCCATAAACACGCATGTATAGGCAGCAACAGTAAATGGACTCAGTTTTGTAAGGGAATGAGGTTGGGAGACTGATGTGTTGGGAGGACTGGGAGAAATTGGGGGGGTATGATCAAGATACACTATAGACATGTATGGAAATTTCAAAGGATACAAATATTTAAAACATTCAAATAAGAATAAAGATATAAGACAGATGGGGTGTTAGCACATGCCTTTAATCTCATGACTCAGGGGGCAAAGGCAGGTGAATCTTCGTGAGCTCTAAGCCAGCCTGCTCTATATAAGGAGTTCTAGTAGGCCAGGGATATTTGGTGAGACCCTGTCTCAAAAAGGAAAAGAATACAGATATGAATTTAAAATAATATAACATAGAAATTTTTAATGAAAATTGATTTAAAAGTACAGATTAGGATAGAAACTAAGAACAATTAAACTGGAAGTTTATATTATAAAATATATATTCATCAATGACAAAACTAACCAAAAACACATTTACTAGTACATTGGGAGTCATGAGAGTCACACTGTGCAGTCCATTTGGCAATTAGCATCTGTGAGCTAAAACAACAGCAGAGATAAAGAGAAAGACAAGGAGATAGAGAGACAAAGACAGAGACAGGAAGAAGAGACAGACTATACATAAAAGGAAAGAGAGGAAAGGATTAAGAGTGCTTTATTGACAGAAAGGAAAGAGGTTCCTTAAGAATAGAGTGATAACCAGATGGAATCCTAAATCTGAAAGGAGAAGTGGGCACAAGCCGCCACCACTAACTCAGAAGCTATCTCCAACTGATAATCATTTGCAAATGAAAATTTAGTTTCCTCCAAGAGAGTCTCGCTGGGAAAACAAACTACTTTTAATGGCAGGCTACATGTCAAACAATAGGTGGCCAACAGCAAAGGAACTCAATGACATCTTTGGAGGTTCCTTGTCTCATAATGTCGTGTTAGGAGTTTTTAAAAAGCTTATTATTTTTTAAACTTCTAAACTCTTTTTTATCCTATGGGTCCTTTGTGTATATATCATGGCTTCCTGTTTAGGGCTTTTATGGGATTGTTAAGTGTGCAATTCTTGTGCCTTCTGTTGGGATCTTTTCCTTTTGTTGGGTTGTCTTGTTCAATTTTGATGTGCTACTTTTGTTTTATCTTATTATATTTTATTTTATTGTTATTCCATAAAAATCTATTTCTTTATTTTCTAATGAGAGACAGAAAGGGGGTAGATCCAGATAGGCAGGGAGGTGAGAAGAACCTTGGAGGAGTAGAGGGAGAAGAAATCATAATCAGGATATATTATGTGAGAAAAAAATCTATTTTCAACAAAAGGAAAAAATTTTTTAAAAAAGAATAGATTGTAACAAGATGGGCAGAAGTGGCACTTGTGCCAAGGAGATGTCACAAGTGCTGTAGCATTTTTTTTTTTTTTTGGTTTTTCGAGACAGGGTTTCTCTGTGGCTTTGGAGCCTGTCCTGGAAATAGCTTTGTAGACCACGCTGGTCTCGAATTCATAGAGATCCGCCTGCCTCTGCCTCCTGAGTGCTGGGATTAAAGGTGTGTGCCACCACCTCCCAGCACGCATATTTATAATATTTAAGTGCAAAGTAAATCTCAATAAATATTGTTTAAAAATTATGTGATCTGTCATATGGTACAGTGAAGCCACAGATAGTAAAAAGTTATACAAAAATGAGCTAGGCACTTAGAAATGTAAAAACTTTAGAAGAGGTACTAAAAACATACTATTAGTAATAAAATCAACATTAAAATGTTTGATTGCAAAACATAGGTAACGGCACCAAAACTGTGCCAGCAGCTAATGCAATTTTCCAAAGTAATATTAAAAATTTAGACACTATATCATTCCCTCCAAGAATTATAGAAACCATGGAAGATGGGGATGGAAAATATGTAAGAGCCAGATTATGATCAGGTATGCAGCAAATTGATGTCTTCTGGACATGATATGACCATTGCACTTATGTGATCATGGCAGCTGTGGTTGTCTGCAAAAGATTTGGTTTATCAACATTTCATGGTAGATGGAGTAGGGAGCTCATGAGCCCCCCTTCCATGAGAGACTATTAGCAGCTAGTGGCTGTTGGTAGGGGAAGTGTCATTTTCCGCAGTGATATAAACACTAATAATGTGTTTTGCTCCAATAAAAAAACCCTCCACCCAGAATCAGACAAGGAACTCAAAATTCAGTGTGTCACATACAAAAAGAGAGCATGAAAGCAGAAGAGGGATTTGTTTGGAAAAAGGGTTTCAGCTAGATAGGGGGCTTAGAGATGGAGGGGCTAGAGATGGGGACCTAGTGCTAGAGAAGCTAGAGATTGAGGGGCTAGAGATAGAGGGATATGAGAGAGGGTATTATGGAGTTGAAAATAATTTAAATTAATTACATAAATATAGGAAATTGCTGAACAACAGAAAAGGGAATTAAAAAGTGGACAGACTTCTGGGAAAGATTAGAAGCTGCCTCTGTGCAACCAAGCCAGAAATAAAAGTCATTTTTGACAACAGAGAAAGGACTATATGCCAAAAAAAGAAAAATAGGATTTTCTCCACTGGGAAAGCAGACAAGTCAGTATTCAGCTGCTTGCAACAGGTCAAAGTCAGTGGTAACTGCCAGGGAGGCACCCTCTCCTCTAGAACGTAGGTATCATGGGAGCAGGGTGCTGGATGAAGATTGTCTGAGCTGGAGAGATGTAGAGCACCTGGCTAAGTGTGTGTGGAGAGACAGCCAGAGTAGTTCAGGCTGTAGAGGTGGAAGCAGAATGTAGCAGGGAGCCTGGACCCACTATTTTTCTTTGGCACACTCTAAGATTGACTGATGGAGAGGCATCATGTCTGCATGAGCAAACCTCACAGGAATGTGGGAAGTGTACTACTGGTTAGGGTAGTCTCTGGCAGGTCTGGATGAAAACAGTAAGCACAAGTATGTGGGTCTAACACATTCCCTGAGAGCCTCAAAAAGAGTCTCCCTTGTGGAAAGAATGATTCCACAAACACCAGAGACAGCTTTGAAACAAGAAGACAGAAAGCCTCAGATCAGCAAAAGCGACTTTCCCACATTGGGATGCTCTCTTCTGAACCTTATCAGAAACACAAATGAAGTACGCAAATGTCTTCTGCAACGCAAGGCTGGCCTGCTGTCAGATCTTCGTATCAGAGAGTGCAGTCTGCTTCACCCCTAAATAATAGTGGAGGACCAAGACCTCTCCAAACAAAGACCACTCACCAGGGGGGACTCACATAAAATGAAACAGACGCATAAAAGAGTTGGAGAAGAGTGAAAAGAGGGGAAAAACCTTCAGACGCCCCTTGGTTCTGGAAAGTAAAGATAATGAGGTAGCTGAAATATAAGAAAAATATTTCAGAATCCTACTTTTGATTTAAAAAAAAAAAAAGACCAGTTCAGGGGTCGAGCAAAGCAAGGAAAGTGGTCAGTGGTTAAGAGTACTTGTTGCTTTTACAGAGGACCAGGTTTGGTTCCTAGCACCCACATGATGGCTCACAACCATCTTAAACTCTATTTCTTGGGGATCTGATGCTCTCTTCTGACCTTCAGTGGCACAGGTATGTAAATGGTATTCATTCATACATTCATTGACATAAAATAGATTAAATGAAAATCTAATATAAAAACCATATTGAGGACTCTAATAAGCAGGAGAAGTAAAAAGGCCAAATAAGGCCCTAGACAAAAAGAAAAATCAGCAAACTGGAAGAAAAGGGCATTAATTCACAGAAGTCCAGAAGTATGGAGAAATGGTGTGGGAGAACAATTCTATATCTGTCAATTATTTTTTAAATAAATGCTGATTGGTCGGTAGCCAGGCAGGAAGTATAGGCAGGAAAAACAGACAGGAAGTAGAGGTGGGGCAATGAGAACAGAAGAATTCTGGGAAGAAGGAAGCCCATTCCTCTCAGTCCTGCCCAGACCACTGAAGAAGCAGGATGTGACCTGCCCCGCTGAAAAAGGTACTGAGCCATGTGACTAACATAGATAAGAATAATGGGTTAATATACATTATAAGAGCTAATACAAAGCCTGAGCTGATGGGCCAATCAGTTTATCATTAATATAGACCTCTCTGTGTGATTTCTTTGGGGCTTAACAGCTGTGGGAGCTGGGCAGGACAGAAACCCCAACAAGCAGCCCACTCCTCATGCTACAGAGAAAAAGTCAGCAAGAAAATTAAAAAATCAAAAAGCATGAAACAGAAATGTAGGAAATGAAGCAATCAAATAAGAATCACAATGGAAAACATTAACAGGGAAGACCAAAGAGGACACATTTCAGGAACAGAGAATAAATTCAGGCAATAACCCATTCAGACATTATCCTAGTTTGCTTTTTGTTGCTATAACAAAATAATATGTTCAAAACCAACTGGGGAGAAGAGGGTATATTTGGCTTGCAGGGCTTACTTATCCCATCAAGAAGGGATGCCAAGGCAGGGCCTATTAAGGGGACCTGAAACAAAGGCGGTGACAAAACTCTGCTTTTGCTGGTTTCCTTGCTTCCCCTGGTTTGCCTAGCATGCTTTCTTACCCAACTCAGGACACCTTCCCAGGGGTGGCACCACCCATGTTTGAATGAGTCCTCCCACATCAATCATCAAAGAAATGCCTGGCAGACAGACATGGCCCAAGCCAGTTTAATGGAGGTAAGTCCTCGATTGAGGTTCTCTTTTCCCGGACATCTTTAGTGTGTGTGGTGTTGACCCAAAACAACTAATCAGCACAGATACACGTAAAGAAAAATGAATGATTATGATCCAAAACTCCAATAACCTTCCTTATGTGTGATTGTGTGATTTGAGACACAGTCAAAATACCATAACTAAGAATGCACGTGACAAATGTACGAGCTGAGATGTTGACTAAAGGCATAATTTATTCAGTAAAATTGCAAGAGAAAATTTCCTAACACAGCAATAGAAATGGATATTCAAACACAAGAGGAATTTGGAATCCTAATCCAGAAAACGTCTCCACAGAACAGCATACTATTGTCTAATATCATAATGTGGTGTAAAAATACTTAGAAAGTATTAAAAGCACTAAGGGAAAAATGTTAACCCACAGGCAAAAGAAAATATATCCAAATAATACCAGATATCTCATCAGCAGCCCTAAACCCAGGGAAGTGGGAAATGAAAAGATTTTAAAGTCTTTGAAGTAAGTAGCTTCCAAAAAAAAAAATCCCTACACCTGGCAGAGTTGTCTAGGCTTTTGTCTGCCCTCCCCGGCCAGCAACTCTGCTTTCTTTCTGAAAAGAAGCTTGCCACACTGACTGTCCATTTCACAAAGAAAAACTACTTAGCTGCTCATCCCCATATGCTGGAGCCAGGCATCCTCCACTCTGAGACCAGTCCCGGCAGGGCCTCACAAAGGCTGTTGGGCTGTGAAACGCACCCAGAGCTGTCTGATGGAAGGCTGTGCACTCCCCATGACCTCCAGGCTTTGGCTTTCCAAGAAGCCTATAACTTTGGATCACAGCCAAACCCAGGACTTCCTCATTTGCACCTCACTTCTTTGCACGTGGCTGAGCCCATTCAAGGTACTTCTTGTTCAAGGTCATGAAAGAGACAACTGCTGATAATTATGCCACCTCACATCAGAAAGAGAATGTTGGGGTTCATCCGAGGGGAGTAAGGAACTGTCAGCAAGCACTATGGATTCAAAAGATGAAGAGAAGGCTGAAGGCTTATAGTCCTCTTGAAAGCTGATAAAGCTATTGTCCAGGAAGGAAACAAGTCAGGCCTGGATCTGGATGGCAGAGAAGAGTTAAGAAAGAACAGAGGGAGGTCCTGGGAGCCTCTGCACTGGGCCAGCTAGAGGTCATATGATGGCACAAGTGAGTGTAGAGACCTAGCTATGGCACTGGAGACATGAGCAGATGGCACAAAGGGACAGGAAAATGGAAGCCCGCCTCCGACACTGGATTGATGAGCTGAGTCTGTGACCAACTGCACCTTGTGATGGGTTGTGAGTGTGTAGAGTGGAGGATGGATACCCACCCACAGCAGGCCCCCAAAGCATTGCAAGCCTACAAAAATGAGTCAGTCTTGCCCTTTCCTTAGTGGACCATCAGGGAATCTAGTAATGAGTTTCCATGGCAACCTAAATGTGAGCGAGTTCCAAATCTAGTTCCCAGGTAGGCAGGAATAGGAACTCACTGTCACTTCAGAACTTACAGCTCACATTTGCACAGCTGCTGTGAGTCTCTGCTGCTTCCCTCTCAGGTCACCAGAGTGGCTGCAACTAAATCATCCCAAAGGAAGCAGGGTCCTCCTCCCTCTGTGACCAGTAACATTGTCCTCTGCACCCTGTGCATACAGGGTCTCCTGTCCTCACATATCAGGAACAAATCCTGGGTCCTCCCCTCCATACCTTATAGCAACCCTCCAACAGCCACCGTATCCACTGCTTTAAAAGAACACAGTGGCAAAGTTATTTCTGGCAAAATGACCTCTAGAGTTGTGTGGGGACCTGGAGCTTGCCACATGAAAAGATAGAAATTAAGGGCCGTGGTGTCCCTAGAGCCCTATCTCCTACCCTATCACTTGCATGTCTCCCCAGATCTCAGAGAATCTTCTCGCAAATGATTACAAGGTCCTTAGTTAGGAAACTCAGCATTGTGCCCATGGAGTGACAGCTCTCTCTAGAGCCCTTCCCCTGTCCCAGCTTCAGTATCCCTCACCTGTACACTGCCTTGCCTCTCCAACCCCTTAGTCTGGTGCCTGAGTACTGTCCTTGAAAAACAACCCCCACTAAAAGGAAGACTCTCCCATTGCCTCCCTTGTCCCCACAACTGTCATGTCTTCCATCTTTAGAACATACCCCTTCACCAAGCCAAGCCAATTTCCACGTGTAGTGTGCATAGGGGTAAGGGGACTTCCAGGTACCCCCAAATTGTGCTCTGGCTTTAGTGAGCCAGAGAGATGGAAGCCTTGCTGTCTTGCCCAGCTGAACACTCCTGTAGGCATCAAGTTAGAAGAAACAGAGGACACCTAGCTGACCACTTCTTACCATCGCTGCCCTCTCAAGGCCCCTTTGTGCTTGGGAATTGAAGGCCAGGGCCTTGCACTAAGGTAGAGAGCATGACTGTGGGACCCAAATGCTGGGCTGATTGATGGATGAGTAAGTGGAATGGTGGATTTTCAGAAATGTTCCTCAGGATAAGCCTCCTTTGCACATGCTAGCAGAAGACCAGGGGGAAGAAAGGTGGCACAGGACAGAGAAGAGGGTTATAAATTCCCCTCCTTACCTGTTGACACTTCTGGAAACCTCTGTCCTATAATACGGGCAAACCACACATAGCATGGGCACAAACCATTACACACACCATAAATACAACATTCAACCATGACATATATCACACACTAGTCAATACATAGCACACACACACACACGTAACAGACAGCACATATCATTTAGTACATAATACATACATCTATCATACCACCACTCAACAAACAGAACATACACAACACTCAGTCATATATATATATAACATACACATATATAACACATATAGAAACATAGAACACAGCATATATACAAGTTTTAGACATACAACACAAATCTCAAACACAAGATACACACAGGCAGGTAAAGCCCCTTATTCTTGGGTTCTCAGCTTCAGATCAAACTTTGCCTAAGAAATCTCCAACTGTTTCCTCCCCACTCAATTTAGAACAAGTGAATGTATAGTCGAGCCAACCCCAAAATAATCCTGTCCCCAATGAAAGAATTCCTAGAACAAAATGGATAAACTTACAAGGTATGTTATAAAGGAGGATTAAATACACATTTAGATGAGTGGGTGTATTAGTTGGTGGACAGACAGAAAGATGGATGTATATATAAATGGATAGGCACATGGCTGAATGGAGAGGTAGATGGTGGTTAGGTGGACAGGTGGATGTATAACTGTATGTTGGTGGATACATAGATGTGTGATTTGATGAGTAGAAAGATGAGTTCATAGATGGGCAAATGGCTTAATGGATGGGGTGGATGGAAGAATAGATGGATACATACATAGATGATTAGATGGATGGGTGTCAGCCTGATGTAGGAGTTCCTTCTGTTTGTGTGTTGCTTTCATTCATTAATGAATAAAGAAACTATCTTGGCCTAGTTGATAGGGTGGAACTTAGGTAGGCAGAGAAGACAGAACTGAATGCTGGGAGGAAGAAAGCAGAGAGAGAGCTGCCATGTATCCTCTGCATTAGACAGATGCCGGTTAGAATCCCCAGTAAGCCACAGTCACGTGGCAATACACAGATTAATGGAGATGAGTTAAACTAATATGTAAGAGTTAGCCAATAAGAAGTTAGAGCTAATGGCCAAGCAGTGATTTAATTAATACAGTTTCTGTGTGGTTATTTCAGGTGTAAGCTAGCCGGGTGGCCAGGACGAACAAGGAGCCCTCTCCTTAAAACATCAGCCTGCTCCATGGCCAGCGAGGCTAAGTTGAGTAGATGGAAGAATAGATAGACACATACATAGATGACTATATGGATGGGTGTCAGCCTGATCCATGGACAGCTAGGCTGTTTTCACAGATTGAAGGATATTCCAAAGTAACTAGAAGACACCAGGCATTTGAGATTAAGAATAGTGCAAAGGAAGTACTTTCTCAATTGTATTTTTAAAGCAAGCAAAACATGAATTGATTATTATTGGTAGCTTAAGCAAATACAAGTACAGAGAGGGAATATACATGGTGCTATGTCTTACCATCTTTGGTCATGTGAAACGAGCCAAGACTATTTCTCCCAGGCCTTTGCTGTTCTCACAGAAATAATGTGGACATGCCAGGGCATTCCCTTCATGTCCTTGAATTCAAGCACATTCACTTACAATGTATACAATTCTTTGTAGAAGGCCACCTTGTGGGAAGAACATTCTGAATTGTGCCCCATCCATAGTTCACAGTAAGTTCACAGCTTTCATACACGGACTCCCACAGATGGGGAATCTGATGAGGTTGTTGGTTGTATGTGTGGGTGTGTGAATGGATGGATTGAGGATGGGTTGATGGAGGGGTGGGAGTTTGTGAGCAGTGCTGGATCGCTAGAGCATAAACGATGAGTGTTGGTTGAGTAAGTAGACACTTGGCAATGAGTTGTCAGTGAATAAAATGTCGTTAAGTTCTGTTTGTCCGTCTAAGAATAATGTGACCAAAGAGCAAGGGCAAGATCACATAGCTTGGGTATGACTGATTAGCTACTAGAAGCATCTGTTGTCAGAGAGAGGTGAGGGAAAGAAAAAAAATGATAGGCTGGCTGAATCTCACTTCCTTTTGTTCATGTGGGGGAGGCAGGCATGGAACAGGTGAATGTGAGTCCATGTGTGTCTCCAACTCTGAATCTATTTGTGAGTGTATTAGTGTGTCTCTGTGTGAGTATATCCATGTTTGGGGAGCAACAGGTCATGTATGGTTGTGCCTATGTCTGCTTATCTGGATGTCTGTGAAGTATTTGGCTGTTTTTCATACCTTGTAGCTGGGACTCCTCCCTTCCTTGTTTCATTGGGGCTCCCTGCCAGTGCAGAGATTGTTAAATATTTAACAAGTGGCTCTCAGGGGAAGTTTTTATAGTTTGTCATTTTTGTGGAGCAAAGTAGCCCTGATTGTCTTCCACTTTGCCACCCCCAATGGCAGTGCTGGTCATGGGCAGTACTAACTCGCCAGAGCTGGCCCCAGGATGCCTCCACCTAGGCTTGAGTCTTCACGTGTCAAAACTCCTGTCACTCCCATTCTACCTCAGTTCCTTGACCCAAGGAGCAGTTCAAGTAGCCTGAGGGTCCAAGTGACTGTGCAGTCATGAGCCAGCCTGGAGAATCCTTTCTAGGCTATTTGCTCTGCTGATATGCTGAATTCTGGGAGAGTGCACAGAGGCAGAACATGGTGCTGCTGGAAAGGGGCCAGGGGCTCACGACCATCAGCCCTGGAGCTCATCGTGCTTCTGAAGCATAGGCGTACCACCATCTTCCATCCTCATCGCCTCCAGGAAGCCCTCCCTGCTGCATCGGCCACTCACTCTCAGGCAGCCGTGGGATTGCCCTCATGTCTCTCACTGAATATGTTCCCCAGAGGCACAGAGGGTCCTGATATGGTGGATGGCACCATTATTCATCCAGTCTAAAAAACAGAATTTTTTTCTTATCCTAAGCCTCACATGCTAGAGTGGATGTTGAAAATACAGAGATGGCGATACACCCTGCCTTCATGAAGAGGCATCATTCACTACTACAAATGTTTGTTACTTCATGACACTGTGCCATAGACACTGTGAGGAGTCATGATCCCACAGGGGCATGTCATCAAGAAACAGGCCTGCCAAGGCTGAATCCTATGTTTACGTGGTCCACGCCACGCGGGCTCAATCCCCTACTGCATTTGACTTTGATTTTCACTAGTCCCTCAGAGCACATCATCTTGTTTAAACAGCTCTGGCTTTGGTTTACCTCTCCTCTTCTCTCCTTCCATACTTGTCATAGGAATGGAGTGTGTGGCTCTTTGCTCTTCTAACGAGCAATGACCTCAGAGGTCAGGAACAGACCTCATCCTTAAAAATGAGACATCAGGGCCTTACCCTCAGGCAACAGATTTGGGAAATGGTGGCTCCAGTGTCTGCATTAGTGCAGGAAGCCTACCTCCTTCCTCTACACCCAGCGGGGTAAGGTGGCACATGTTACAGTCTTACCCACCCACAGCATGCCTCACCATTGGCACATGCTTAGCTAGCGTCTCTGCTTCCTTGACCAAGCTAGCACCAGCCTACTGGCTGTTCCTACCATCTAATCATTCCTTCTTCAGGAAATATACTCTCCATTCTGTGTATGCCCCCATCTGTCCTGCCTACAGCTGTCCATGGCTCTCCACTATCCTCAAGGCCAAGCCCAGAGTTCACAGATTCTATGCTGATTCTGACCTCCCTGCCCATCCCTCCTCCCTCTCTAAGGCCCCCAGGGCTGCTTTTTCCCCTTGAATGTTCAGATTGGCTGTGATCACACTTCTTTCCATCTTTGGCTAGAAAAGCTTATATTCGCCTGTTCCTCTTTTCCACACACACATTTTAAGTGGTCAACATATATACAAAAGGATTAAGGGAGCATGGAGTGGGAGGGGACCTCAGGCAGCATACCCTGCAAGAGCAACAAACAAATAAAACGAGGGGAAGGACAAGCTGGGTGGACACAAGGGGATAGAGAAGGATGGAAAAGTGACACAGGAATGGGGTTGGAACTCCACTTGCTGGGGTTGACTCCTTCTTGTCAACATATCCATGCACATACCAGAGAGGAGTCCAAGGACACAGATGAGGCACAGTCCTGTTAAGGATGAAGCCTTGTCCATTTAGCCACCCTCACTTGTTACTATGTTGTATGTAAGACAAAATTGTTTTTGTCTACAAATATCCTTCCTTAATTTTTCGACACTGAAGCCCCTACTTCATGTATTAGGACTCTTAGACACAGCCACGTCAGCACTGCGAAACCACATCTGGCCATCCCCAAGTCAAGACTCAGGACTGGCAGGTGTCTCCAGGAAAGGCCTGGAACCACAAGCTCAGATACTCCGAGGCCAAGAAAAATGCAGTGAGTTCTGCAGATACTTGGTGCCAGGGTTCCATGGAAGATGTGGACTGACGACGTTGAATTGCACTGGGCAGTCCATTTTCTCAGCTCACTGGCTGTACTGTGTACCCAGGCTGCACATCACATCAAGGGAACTCTGAACCTGGCTCTTATGCAAAAGGCATGGGCAGGTCTGCACTTAGTGCTGAACTCCAGCTTTCTCCTTCCTCTCCTTTTAAGGGATCTTTCCCAAGTTCCTTTAGGAGATAATGGCAGTTAGGTGTGACAGACTATGGCAAACTGAGAGCACTTCACAAGTCGGGGATGTGGCGGCAGTTATTCAGTGCCACCAGAGGTCTGAAACCTTACCTATGACTTCCCCTGAAACCTTTACTTCTTTCAGTTTCCTTGGAACACTTGCAGCCAAAGGGGGCATGAAGGACTTCCCATGACCCAGAACCAGAAACTGGGCTATGGAATTGTGGAAGAAGCCCGGAGCCATCTGGGTAGTGAGAGGTGGAGAGCAGATGATATCTGGATAATCAAGTCAGTGGGGCAGGGAGGGGCTCCTGTGGGCCTACAAGGCTGACATTCAGGAGTCATGGGTCTGGACATCTCCAGCTGATTGGTGGATAGTTCCACGACCAACGTGGCTGAAGCTACCATTATCCTCACAGTGAAGCATTTGTCTCCGGGCCCTGTATTTTCCTTTGTCCTTGGTGCCTACATTGGTGCCATCCCAGAGGAGGTTAGACTGGCTGGGTGTCAAGAGCTTTTGTCTTTCCAGTCATCCAAGTCTTAGAGCTTTGTTTGAAGGGGAACCCGGGACTTTCTGAGTCACAATTACAGTGTGTGAACCCTCTCAAGTTGTGGTCCTGAGAGGACAGAAATGTCTGATAGCTATGACTTTTAGTCAGCTTTTAGGAGGACTCCCTTTTATGGATAACCCACGCCTATTTTGCTAGGAAGACATGTACCTCCTGATTCTGGACTTGTTTCTGTGGTGTGAGGCTACCTGGGACTTCAGCTTCTAGAACACCTGGTGTTTGGAACCTCTCAGTGAGGTGAACATGGCTCCAGCCCACTTGATCATCTTCATCCTCCTAGTTCAGTAAGGTCAGGGCATGTAGCCATTTTCTGCTCCCCAGTTGCCTTGGCTGTGAGACATGCTTCTACTGCCCTGCCAGGCTCAACTGGATCCTGCTTGGTATCTATCTTCTGGCCTCTGGGACTGAGTGTCAGCATAGACTCAAGTGCTAGATGGGAAAGGCAGACTTGATGGCTTCGTGTCACTACTTATCCATGGCTCTTTGAGGTCATGTCAGGTGGCCTTCTCCATTTGCAGCTAAGGCCATGGATCAGGTTTGTGGAAGGTAGGTGATCTAATTTTCTGTAGTATTCTGGGGATACCTGGAGCAGAAATGGAACCAGTGGGCTTAATGAGGAAGAATCTAGTCATCCCACTCAGGAGCAGAGATGCCTTTTGACCCCTGCTCACAAGAGAGTCCTCCTCTAGGCTTGACCACTTCTGGGCTTCCCTCCTAAATGTTTCCATCTGATTTTCCTGCTGGAGGACAAAATTGATTCATCCCGGTGTCTTCTGCTAGGCTCAGGGAATAGACTTAGCTAGGCTCTAATAAGTGAGCAATCCAGGGAGAGTAATGAGTTGAGTGAGTAAATGAATAAATGAAAGTTCAGTGAGAGACATGAGGGAAAATGTGCTGAAATTGGTGATAACGAGTGGCCTGTACAGGAGAGTAAGTTAAAGCATAAGTGAGCAAAAAACCAGCTGAACATACTGAGCTTTCTTAGGTAGGTCCTGGCTGGTCCCTGAGCACTGCCCAGTGCTATGCCGGCACCCCAGCACCAGCACCCAGAGAAGTCACTGCTCGTGGGAAGTAAAGTCATGGTTCATGGTAGGTGGGCAATAAATCTGGAATCAACCTTCCTGCTCTTCCTTTGACCAGTTGTGTGGCTCTAACCACCTTATGTCACATATATGCTTCCACTTATTTATCTGCAAAATATGTTGGTGGAGGACATTTTTGTAAAATGAAACTGTGGCATATGAGTTTGGGGGACACAGGGAGGAATTGTTATTACTCAGGGCCAGACTCTATAGGCAGCTTCTTGCAACCTCTGCTGCATTATTTCAACCATCCAGCAAAGCGGACAGTCAGGTTGCCATTTCCTCAAAATGATGTCTTCAGCCCCTGCTCAGTGCTCCAGCTCTAATATCTCTCCGATTCTTTTGAGACTTTTTTGTAAAGCTCTGACGGAGGGACCTATCTTTGCAACTGTTACCAAGGACACAATCCCCCTAGCCATGTGATTTATTCTTTAGTTCACCTTGAGTCTCTACCCACACCTCATCTGAGGAAGGTGTCATTTGGCACCACTATTGAACTGTTGCAGGTTACAAGCCATGCAATGCAGCCTGGATTCCTCTGTGGAGAGGCCATTGGCTCCAATGACCAGTGGCTATTAGATTCTGGAATGTTCTTCTTGCATTTCTAGGTTCAGAGCAGATGATGACACTGGCCTGGGTGTACTCTCACCCCCTCCCTGATGGCTTCTTTACGTATTGCTGACTTTCTTACTCGCTGACAATCCTGAGGAATGAACTTTGACCAGATGACACCATTGCTCCCTCAAGACCTTTCTGCTCCTTGAGACAGAAATCTTGGACCATGTGACACATAAGAATGAGGCAGCCCAAGGACACAATGTCCCAGTCTTCTCCTCGAGGCTCCTTCAGAATCATAGGAATGTTACACTTTGTTGGATGCTGGGACATATATGAGAGCACATGTGGTGGACAGCTTGGTTCTTATTCTCTCACCTCCTGGTTCAAGTAACAGCCAGCTACAAGAATGCAGGTGTAAATCACTGTGAGAACAGTCTAGAGAGGGCGTTGAACTGACAAATGTGTATTTAAAGAAACATGGTTTACCCAGAGTAGTAGGGAATCCATGCTATAAATCAAAAGGCTCCTTTATCCCAGGTATGTATATCGGTGGTAAAGTACTAGCCTGGTTTGTTCACGACCTTAGATTCAATCCCCAGCATCATACATATAAATTAATTAGTTAACTGATAAGGCAACCAGTCATAATGCTATGGGCCTGAAATCCCAGGTAGTCAGAAGATTACAAGTTCAAGGTTAGCTTGGGCTACAGACTAAGTTCAAGTACAGCTTGGGCAACTTAGTAAAATCTTATGATCTGGCCAACTAGGAAAAAAAATTAAGGTGTAGTGGTGCACTCCTTTAGTCCCAGCACTTGGGAGGCAGAGGCAGGTTGTTCCCTGAGTTCAAAGCCAGCGTGATCTGCAGAGCAAGTTCCAGGACAGCCAGAGATATACAGAAAGTGTGACATCAGGGAGGCCCTGTTGTTGCTGACCCAATTTGTATGCAGAGTGGCTCTGAGTGTAAGAGAATTTGCTAGTCTTTGACCAGCTTTTCTTGTCATTGATATGAGAAACCTCTTCGGCCTGGAATGAACTTTGCCCTCAGTCCTACCAGCCTTCATATTGAACTGTCTTCCTGCCTTCCATGACCTGCCCATGGGAAGAGAAGCTCCCGACATGCCAAGGGTCATCCTATTAACAGGGGTGTCTAAAAAACATGCACCCATAATGCTCACACATGTACACACACATACGCAAACACGCACACTTGCAGTTGGTATTGTGTGCACTCTTCAGCTCCTGGGTTCCATACCACAATTTGTGGAAAATGATAGGTATCCGTGTCACCAATTTTATCTCAGCAACCTCTCTTACAGCGCATGCTCACAGGCTGTCACTCTGTCAGAGATTTCTAGTGTTGATTAGTGGGTCTTGCGACACGTTTGAGCAGGACACCTGGTCTTCAGTTCTATTGTGTAAGCTGTGCTGGCTTCCTTCATGAAGCTGATGACCATGCACCTAAATTCATTTGCTGGGGCCCAAGAATGCCACATGACTCTCTGGGAGAAAATAAGAGGATTCTTTGACAAATAAATAAAAGGATAATACATGCCAGGTGGTGGTGGCCTTTAATCCTAACACTCGGGAGGCAGAGGCAGGTGAATCTCTGAGTTTGAGGCCAATCTGGTCTACAAATCAAGTTCCAGGACAGGCTCCAAACCTACAGAGAAACTTTGTCTCAAAAAAACTAAAATAAAATAAAAAAGATAATACACAAAAAAAATGTGAAAGTGGGTGGGGGAGGCTTTGGGGAAGAAAGATTGATTTCAAAAGGGAGGAAGGGGTGAGAGAGGGATATGGAGTGAAAATAACTAAAATTTTTATGTAAATGTATGAGCGCGTCAATAATAAAAGATGATCAATCAATCAATAATCAATCAATGGCTGGCTGGGTGTGATGGCTCAGGCCTTAAATCTCTAGAGGCAAGCAGATCTCTTTAAATAGAAAGCCAACTTGATCTACACGGTGAGTTCCAAGCCATAGTGAGAGATGCTGTTTTCAAAACACACACACACACACACACACACACTCAAGAACTTACAGTTACCAGGGAAAAAAGTTAACAAGAAGTGTACCAGGAGATATCAAAGGCAAAATCCCCAAATCTGGCAATACTTCTTTCTATAAAATTAAAAGTGTGCTTTCATGGGCTGAGCTGAGGACTGGTGTTTTAGACAGAAGGACTGGAAAAAACCTTAGACCAGGGTGCTTCAAGGTAACTTTCTTCATAAAGGTCAAAGCAGAGGGATTTGCTTATTATCTTGACTCAGGATGACTGGAACTTCCTAGTTTAGGAAAACAGTGACATTCTCAACATCCAGTTTGGCAAGAGAAACTCCATTCATTGACCTTGTCTGCTGGAGCCTCCTGCAAGGCTTCAGACCAGAACAGCGGCCTCTGATCCATATTGTCTAACTAGAGGAAAATGTCTGTAAACTTCTGAAATTTTGATACACAAGGATGCTTTGAACAACTGAAACAGCATATATTCTGGTATGCAGTGGTTCCATGTAAATAAGGTACAAGTTCTTCACAAGTGAACATATACATTTAGCATGATTTTAAACACAATATCAAGAACTCCTCTTCGATCAATTAATTCTAATTTTTAATAAATAGGAGAAACTCTGTTGAATAAAAGCAGAGGAGTAGTGCTGGCATTCGCAGGTAATGTAGAAGCACGGCACTGGAACAGAGAGCCTGAGCCAAGGTACAGGCCTACAGAAATTGAATAAATGCTAAAAAGGGGACACCAAGTGACTCAGGACATGGGGCTCTGATGGACTGTTTAATAAATGGTACTGAAACTGTCACTTAAAAAGCATCTGACCTAAGCGCAGCTACTTCAGGGGCTGAGCCAGACAAATTACAAGTTCAAGGCCCTCCTGTGCTGTGGCATGAATTAAAAGCCACCGTTTGGCTTTTACCTTGATAGTTTCGGCAACTTAGTGACACCCTGTTAGAAAATTAAAAGTCAGCAGGGTTATAACTTAGTGGTAGAACACTTCTGGGTTTTTTTTTAGGAGGTCCTAATTTCAATCCCCAGCAAGACAGAGTAATAATTAAACATGAATGCACCTTCAGGCCCAATAATTCACTCCTCACTATTTACCTAAGATAAATGAAAACATGAGCTTAAAAGAATCTATGAACAAAATATCCATAACAAATTTCATCTATAATAACCCCAAACTGGAAATGGCCTAAGTGTTAATCAGTAGAAAAATCAATAAACTTATTATGGTCTATTTACATAACTCAGAAATGGTTAAAGAGCTAACTGTTGATAGTGCAACACTCTTCCAGCCATGTTGTATCTATCTCAAAGGCATTATTCTGAGTCCAAGTGCACTCATGCCTGCGCATGCACTCACAAGCACACACACACACACACAAATGCTGCATGATTCAATTTGTGTGGTATTCTAGAGTACTTAAAACTAACTTTATGACGGATCCCACAATATCCTCTAGGGTTGGAAGTAACAACAGAACAGTGAGAATGCTTTTGCTGGGGCTGCAAATGTTCTCTTCTTTTGATAAGCAAATAGGCTATAGGAGTGCATGCCTTTGCCAAAACAATGGACTATTTTAAGATTTTAGTATTTCATGTATATTATATCTTAAAATAAGGTAGCTTAACTTGGCTGTGCATGCATGAGACCCTAGTCTCAGTTCCCAGGACTACAAATAATTGTGTATTATAATTATGTATATATACATACATATTATCATCCTTAAAATTTAGTAATTTTACACATGTATACAATACATATGAAAATGCATCCATGCTTTAAGTGATGCAACAGCTACTTAAGATAACTTACTTAATTTTTTTCTTTATAATAGAGCAATATAGTGCTCATAAATATTTTGTGATTATACAATTATGAGGCATAACTCTAAAATGCACACCTCAGAATCCAATATCCAATTTCACTAGAATTTTTCAATGTGTTTTAGCTTCTCCCATCTCCCTCAAAATGTCTGTGTTAGTCTAAATTTTATTTCTAGTCTTTTAAAGAACAGTTCTGCTGCAGAGGCTGGAACAAGAGGGTTACAAGTTCAACTTAATGAGACCCTGTCTCAAAATGAAATTTAAAGTGTGTGTGTGTGTGTGTGTGTGTGTGTGTGTGTGTGCATGTTTGTCTCATTCCACCTCTACATGAATATGGGGGATCGAATTCATGCCATTAGGTTTATATGGAAAGCACCTTTACCTGCTAAGCCATCTCACTGTCCCTTAAACGTTTAAATTTTAATTATGACTTTTCTAGAATAGATTTAGTTGAGCATTAATAATAATCCAGGGACTAGCTATAGCCTCTAAGCTAGTTAGGATTTTTAATGTTAAGCTTGAAAATACTTAAGTGGGTGGTATAGCAAGGAGAGTTGGCAGCGCCTTTGATAGGGTTCCTGGTAGTAACCTGGCATGAAATCCACCCTTGGCTTATGGCTGGTACCTTGCCCACAAGAAAATTAAGGACCGCTGGGTGGCGCAGGGATACCTAAAGGTCTTTGGAGGGAAAGTGGGACACTGTGAGAGTCAAGGGCTCAGAGATACGCTTCCCAAACGGCCCGGGAGGGTCCTGTGAAGAAACTGTGTGCAAGGATCGAGAGCCTGCGGGAGTTGGGGTTGTTGCCTGCGGCCGCCGAGATGCAGCAAGCAACTGGGTGGACTCCACGTGCGGTTACTAGGAGGTGGTTCCGGGAGCGCTCTTCCCGGATCATTGCCTTTCTCCATCTGCACACATGCAGGCCAAGCTGGACCACTCGGAGGTGCTGGAGCTGATGGCGCGCGCAGTAAGTAGCCACTCCGCGTACCCGCGAGGGAGCAGGCCACTTGGAGCTTGCCAGTGGTCTTGAGTGCATTTTCTCAGCCGGCCCAAGCAGGGCTGGCCTTGTCAGTCCCAGTGCTGTACCTTAGGTCCTGCTGGGAGGGCAGTAGTAATAGGTGCTCGCGGGGCGTGAAGCATTGCTTTCGACCTCCTATTTTCAAGCGAGAGCAGAAACGGCTACAGGCAGACTCCAGGGAACTCCTTGCCGCCTGGTTACACACATGAGATTTAAGTGCCACATACCATACCATCAAACCTTCTCTGCTGCCAAATTCTGGAACCACCTATTCTGGCTCTGCCACTATGTAAGGTCAGCAGCTTTTAGGGTCTGCTGGCAAACACCCTGGCTGGACTGGCTGAAGACCCTGGAGTGAGGGGCTGGCCTGTAATCCCATTTGCCCAGCTTCCAAAATCCAGTGGACAAACCATCTCCAGCCTGAAGAAAACCTGACAGTTTAACTGAGTCAGGAGCCCTTTGAGGCTGGGTTTGATGCTTGTGACTCTGGGCAGCTCAACTGCTGGCTTAATCTAATTCCTGGAGACCCTGATGACCAACATTAGCCTACAGCCTTCAAGAGTGTGCATGCCTTCCCAAATTTTAATCCTCTATGCCTAAAGTTCAGATATGGCTAGGTATAGGATGCCATCACACACCCCTCATCCCTTTCCCACCAGTAAATTGGCTTGCAAGACAGCCTCTGATGTCTGGCCTAGTCTTTTCTGACAGGTGTGTCTGTCTGTGTATAGGAGTGTAGCAAACCCCTTTTAGTTGTATTTAATTAGTATACAAAGTAACGGATTTCATTATGGGCTTTTCATGCATATTTAGTTTTTGATGATTCTCCCCCCTCAATTCCTTGCCCTCTCCTACTGCTCCCTCCACCATTAGCCTCTCTCCAGCTTTCATGTTACTTGTATTTTGTTACCCTCTTTTTTCTATCCACTCTATAACCTTCCCTTAAGACCTATTTTTCTGCTCTTATGATATGTTTTCTAGTTTTGTGACAGACAGGCAAACAGACACACAGAAACATACACAGACAGACACACGTGCGCGCGCGCACACACACACACACACACACACACACCCTGAGATAGTACATTTATGCACCCTATAACACTGAGGCAGATGGATAAGAGAATCTTATAGAGCTATTAAAGCGTCTCACACTTGAGCAGATAAGATGGTTCAGCAGGTAAGGGTACTTGCTGCCATAGCCAGAGGCTTGAATTCCATCCCTAAAACCCAGAAGGTGGAAGGAAGAAAACCCAACTCCCACAGATTGTTCTCTGACCTCCATCATGTGCCCCAACATAAACATAAATACATATAATTACATTTTTTAAATAAATGCTTTCCAGCTTTAGCTGTGCCAATGTTCAGTGCCAGGCATCTCCAGTGCAGTATCTGGAGACAGCTCAGCGGAGTCACACTGATCCTCCACTGGATTAGGTACTAGTGTCCTGGCGAGTAGGGTCGGTCAGGTCTTGGTCCTGACCTAAACAAGAAGCTTAATTTGTCACTTCAGCCAGATGAGCAGAGCAGGCCGGTTTATTCTACAACATTGCTGAGTTGCCAGAAAGAAGAAAGGTTCTTCATATGACTTGTGTATCACACACTTGAGTTGGCATTTTCAGCCAGTTGCCACCAAACATTCCAACTGCATTAAGTGAAGAATTTCAGATTGAAGTTTGAGAAAAAGAAAAGATAGGCATGGTGGCACACCCCTATAATCCCAACTCTAAGGATACTGAGCCAGGAAGATTTGGCTTTGGATGCCAGCTTGGGGTACATAATAAGTTTAAATCAGCAAGAACCATAGCAAGAAAGAGGAAGGGGGAAGAGAGGAGAGATGGCATGTGTAAGATGTGCGAACATGAGTTTAGGATATTCCAGGCATTGTGTTATCCTGCTTTGAATGGACATGATTAATTACATAGTCCTCTTTTTGGTGAGATTTTGTTGTTTTGGTTTGGTTTTTCAAGATAGGGTCTCTCTGTGTAGCCCTAGCTGTTCTGGAACTAGCTTTTGTAGACCAGGCTGGCCTCAAACTCACAGAGACCTGCCTGCCCCTGCCTCCCAAGAGCTGGGGCTAATGTGCCACCACTGCCCAGCTTTTTGGTAAGCTTTTGCTTGACCTTAGGCCCTTTGTCAAGTGGAGTGGCTTTAGGAGTCACTACCAACTAGTCAATTAGCGCTCTGCATTGTTTCTAGGTACCATCCCTGCCTCACTCGGAGTTAGAAGGAGGTAGAAGTAAAACAACCAGGGGAGGTGATGTTACTAATTCTCATGTCTCCTCTCGTGCTTCCCTCTGAGCTCACAACCCGGGGTCTCCAGTCTTTGAAAGGGAAGTGAATAAAACTTCTGTGGCTTAGTTTGAAAATTTTGGCTTGTTTCTACAGAATATCAGGCAAATTTAGAAGTCTGGGATGTTGTTTAATCAGATTTTTATAAGTCAGTTGTAGAAAAAATTTAAATAGACATAAGTGAAAGAAAACACTTTAAGTCCTCTTAAGTTTTCATTTAGTGAAAATGACAGCATTTCATACCAAAACTTTCCAATTTTTGTATAAATATAACATCTAATACAGATCTTCTTGACTCCAATGTATTGTTTGTGAGATGTTGTAAGAAATATATGTTAAATTTGCATAGTGATTTCAATATACATTTTACATATTTTATATTTGAAGTATTAAAATGTCAGTTATTTTACAGTGCAGGAAATATGACATATATAAATGTATTTCAGTGATGCAAGAGTGCGTAATTGTACATTTCCACAGCTGTGAAAAGCAATTGTAGGCTACAGTCGTAGCTAACTGTAGTTTATATAATTGATAGCATTTTTTATTTCTTTTTAAGAAGTTTGCTAGTCCTTATTTTGATTGTGTGTAGGTGTATCCACACGTGCATATGTACATGTGAATGCAGGTGCCATGGCGGTCAGAAGCACCTGATCCTCCTGGAACTGGAATTAATAGGTATTTGTAAGCTGCACAACATGGGTGCTGGGAACTGAACTCAGATTCTCTGCAAAAACAGTATGTGCTCTTAACCACAAAGCCATATCTCCACCCACGAACATTTTTTATTATTATTGTGTGTATATGTTTGTGTGTGAGCTCAAATGTGCCATACAGTGTATGTGGAGATCAGAGGATACTTGTTTGGTTCTCTCCTTCCACCTTTATATGGTTTTTGAGGATCAAGTTCAAGTCATCAGCTTTACAAGGTAAGCACCTTTACCCACTGTGATGGTTTGAATGAGAATAGCTTCCATAGGCTCATATGTCTCCATTGGTGCAGCTGTATGGGAGGTGTGGCCTTGTTGTAGGAGGAGTGTCACTGGGGGCAGGCTTTTAGGTTACAAAAGCCCAAGCCATTCACGGTTTGCTCTCTCTCTGCCTCCTGCTTTCCCATGAGGATGTAACCTCTCAGCTCCTGTTCCAGTCCTATGCCTGCCTGTCACGATGATCATGAACTCGCCCTCTGAAACTGTAAGCCCCAATAACCTCTTTCTTTTATAAGTTTCCCTGGTTATGGTCTTTTGTCACAGTGATAGAATAACTAAAACATCTACTAGGTCATTTTGTGGGACCTATTTTTTTTTAATTTCTTAAAGGTAAATGAAAGTCGTAAATTAATAATTGCTTTGATAGTTTATGTATTTTATATATTGTATTTTATGTGAGAGGTATTTATGAAAATGTATACCCATACACAAACACATACAGTTCTGTAGAACAATTTAAATTCAGACGTGCTATCTCCAGTATTTCTTTTGACTGACTCGGGATTGCTTTGAGTATTCAGAAGTCTTTTATGGTTCCATATATATTTTAGATACTGATGTTCTATTTCTGTAAAGAATGTCATAAAATTTGGGGGGGTTGTTGTATTGAATCTGTATAAAACTTTTGGTAATATAGCCATTTCCACAATATACATCAATGTTAATTCTGCCTATTTTTTTCTTCAGTGTTTTAAAGGTTTTATTGTAGAGGTCTTTCAGAAATCTCCTTGGTTAGATTAGTCTTAGGTCATTTTTTGAGACTAGTTGACATTGAAGCAAGGACTTGTACATAAACTTGACTTCAGAAACCATACTCTTCCATAATACTCATTCTGTCATTCATAAAGGGAGATTGGAACCCAGAGGCTTGTTCAACATATATGTCCCATACCTTCTGTAACCATTAAAGACTGTTATACATTTTACTTGCAATTTTTTAAAACTTTCATTTCAATAAATTACAAAAATGAAAAAAACAGTACATACAATTAACATATGTATTTCCCCTAGATTTTCCAAATTTTAACATCTTTCATAACCACATAAAAATTGTTTGATGCAAGCCATCAGCACTAACACAAACCTCTTTGGGAACCTTATGGTTATTTTATTTTATTTACTCAATAATTAGATTGAATAAGTGATGCTTTAAGAGCAATTTTGTCACCAGGCACCAGGTTCAGTTTCTCTTGATAACTAACTGTGTGACTTTTGGTCACTACTTAATGTTCTTGAAATTCTATTTCCTATCCTATTAAATAGAAATATTAAGAACCACTGTAATGAGCCGATATAAAGTTTAAATTAGGTAATATATAGGAATCACTGACAAATGGTATGTAAATACAAAAGGTACTGTTATAAAAGTCACTCTGTAGTTGATAGCATGGAGAAGAAGATCCCTGTCCTACCCACATGAAGAGAACCATTACTATATATTAAAGGCCACTTTTATGCCTCTTGATCATTGTGTACAATGTAAGAAACGATAGTACATTTAGGCGCCAGTGGATGCCACCACAGCAAAGTCCTGATTCTCATAAGTTTGTCTCTGAATATCTGTTTGTTTCTAAAATGTTCCTGACCACACTGCATTTCAGTGTGGGAAAAGGAAGACTCATTTCTATTGTGACTAGCTGCGTGGGCTAGATTGCTTCCTCATGGATAAAGAATCAGTTTTAAGGACACAAATAGATCCTTCAGGGCCATTAATTTACAGTCCGTTGCAATTTTCAAAGAGAGTAGAAAGAAAGGGAGGTACATTCAAATTTTGAATTTTTTTTGTACAAGTTCAAAAATATTTTTTGCATTCCAGATTAAAATTTCATGCCCAGCCTTCATTAAGAACTAGGATCAGATCTTAAAATGGAAAAAATAGTATTATGGAACACTTTACAACTTTGGTTTCTTTTTTTAAAAAAAAATATCTCTTTATTAAATATACAGTGTTCTACCTGTGTATACACCTGCAGACCAGAAGAGGGCACCAGATCTCATTACAGATGGTTGTGAGCCACCATGTGGTTGCTGAGAATTGAACTCAACTCAGGACCTCTGGAAGAGCAGCCAGTGCTCTTAAGCGCTGAGCCATGTCTCCACCCCAATTTTGGTTTCTTTATTACTCTAATTTGTAAAATTTTTCCATGCATTGTAAACTGAAAAATAAATCCAGTGAAGATGAAGTGATATGCTGAAACATAAAGAAAATATTAATTCTAATCTTGTACTTGTTAGCAAAGGGCCACACAAGCATGGGCAAGTTCATCATGATATTGGATATGATTTTGAAGGAAGGGATACTGACTGGGCCCTTTGTGTTTGTGTTAAGTTTGTGTTAGTTTGATTACTTAATACCATCATGTATGTTGTCTAGTCATGGATATTGCTATTTAGTAGCTATTTGGTCTTTTGCTCAGTATCCTTAGAAGGGGGATGACTTTGACTAAGATAATCTTGCTTTGTGTTTCACACTGTGTCTAATTATCCTGTCTGTTTAGCTGTAAAATGTCTCTATCTCTGCAATTGCTTTCACCAGCCCTCGGCACGTTATCACCACTGTGTGATCTTTCACCCCTAGTCAGTGAGGCCTCTGTATCTTAACACCATACAGGACCTGAAGGATCAAGAGGCAGTGGCTCACTGCTGATTTCATTTGACTAACTGTACTTTTAGACTTGTAAAAGGTCACAAGAGTAGAAGAACCACAGACTAAGTTCCACCTTTTTGGCTCAGCTTGATATTAATTCTGAAGTGGATTTGAATAGTCTTCAGTATTTCTTGTATGTATTTTATTGTTTGCCGTGCTGGGGACTGAACCTAAGTCATCACACATTCTCCTCAGGTGCTCTGACACTTAACTATTTCGCCAGCCCTCTTTTCATGTTTTATTTTGAGATCAGGTCTCATTGAGGTGGCCGGACTGACCTTCAACACACTCTGAGCTCAGGTAGACCTTGATTTTCTGATCTTCATGCCTTAGCATGTGTCCTTTTAAATTTTAATACACATGCCTGAGTAATAGGGATTACAAGCCTATTGCATTAAGCCTTAGCATGTGTCCTTTTAAATTTTAATACACAGATAGGTAGTTGGAGCTAGGACCTAACTTATAAGCAACTAAAATCTATTTTCTCTTAGAAGCCACAATGAACCAAAAGTTGTCTCCCAGCAAATATTAACTAACCAAATAATCTAATGTGCTAATACAGCCCATCTTTGATTTCATTCATTAATCTCCATTAAACATATATCTCTGTATTAAAGATAGATCTGGTCCACGTGGACCTAAAGTTAGGAGCTCTCAAATTAAAAGTTATACATAACATGAACTAATTTTTTGGGTAAATAAATATGTTTCTGAAAGCCTTGTACCAATGTGAATCAGACATTATTCTTATGTGCCATTTGGAATTGTTCATCCTGTCATTTCTCCTTTCATTAATTAAAGATAATCAATTGCTAAATGAGTAAGGGTAACATAAAAGGTACATATTATCATGACTAAACCATTCATTCCTTTATTGGAAATTTGCTTAAGCTGATTCCAGAATAACTGAATGAATGGCATAGATTCTTGCTAAAATAAATAAATATGGCATTAATCATGAAGACTATCTATTATAAATCATTTGGAGGGCTAGTAGCAAATTATTGTCTTTGGCACTGCTCCCTGAAATCTGCGAGAGTCATTTAATTCTGGAAGCTTGAATTTCTCTCTTTTTTTCTTACCTTTCTAGGCCCTAGGCAAGACTCAAGAGGGAAAGCAGGAAAAGCAACTGGAAACGCTGTACTCATATGTGAACTATCAGGAAAGATACCAAAGGACAAATCTTCTTGAGGTAAAAGGCAAATTAAAGGTATGTGTATTTTTTCTGCCTGTATTTTTGTAGCCATCTTTTCCAGGATTAAGAAGAGCATTAATTTTGCAGTTAATAATAGTAGTTCATTTCTAAAATAAGTGTCTCTTGCTTCTTGGGATTATACTGTATAATGGTGGACAGAGCGCAGGGTTTTGCTCTGAAAAGACCTCATCTGTAGTCCTGACTTTTCCATGTACTATATATTTGTGTTTAAAGTTACTTAACTTTATCATATGTAAACTGGCAATTAAGTATTTATTAGATAAGATTGTGATAAGCACTAAAAAAGATACTATAGGTAAAGTTATTGATATATAGTAGAGAACAAACATTTCTTGTCTCAGTCCATTATAGATTAAAATAATATTGTGTTTTTGTGATGAAAACTGGGCATGTGAACTTCTTTTTGTTATTCTATGTCTGACATGGGCAGAGCAGGCTGGGACAGAGCACAGGATGGGTGGGTCTGGTTGGGACTAAAGGGTTGATATGGTTTGGGTGGGATGAAGTCAGGTGGATACAGTGGGTTTTTCTGGCACACAAGATGTGCATCCTGGCCAAAGCCTGGAGGCAGAGCTGACTAGAGTAGGCCTGGCACTGGTGTGGGATGCAGGCACTAGATCTGGGGATCGGGGAGGGTGCCTGGATGGGAGGATCAAGTGTACTCACCAGGTTGAGCCCTAGTGCAAGATGTGCAGGTACTGGTTTGTCAGAGAGGCTGGATGTGGCATCATGGGGATGAAGTGTCAGGTGGTATTAGGGGCCCCTGTGCTGGTATGTATTAGGGTATGTATTGGGGCTAAGACATTCTTCTTTGAAGTTATTTTGTCAGGTTTGCCACAACAATGTTAAAGGTTTTTACAACAAGGTCTTAACACATATGCACCTGCATATACATAGCATGTACACTTCTGAAAGTAGCCATAAGAAACTGGTTCTAGTTGTTTCCTGTAGCGACCAGAAGAGGGAGTCACATCTTCTGGAACTGGAGTTACAAATGGCTGTGAGACGTCAAATGGATGCTGGGAATCAAACCCAGGTCCTCTAGACGAGCAGCCAGTACTCTTAAATGCTGAGCCATCTCTCCAGTTCCTAGTTTTAAATCTTTGAGAAACCTCCGAACTGATTTCAATAATATATTAATTGTTCTCCCATCAGTGAGAATAAAGATTCCTCCTTCCCCATATTTTCTACATTTACTGTCAGTTTCCTTGATAATAGTCATTCTGACTGGGTTGAAGTGGTAAATATCCTACCATAGAGATATTGTTGCATGCACATTTATTGCTATTCTACATACCATACCAAGGAAATGGAGCCAACCTAGATGTCCATTAATAAATGAATGGGTAATGAAAATGTGGTACATTTGCAAATTGGAACATTATTCAGCTGTAAAGGAAAAGGAAATCATTTCAAAATCAGGAAAGAGCATGGACTTGGAAAGTATATTAAGTGAGATACCCAAATGCAGAAAGAAAAACTACATGTTATCCTTCCTATGTGGATCCTAGATTATAGTGGGGGGGGAGTAGGTGTATACAGAGCATAACATAACATTTAGAAAGGAGACCAAGACAGGGTAATATTAGGTAATGAGGAAGGATGGAATGCAGGCAATTAACACATGAGTCAAGAACGAGGATATAAAGCTATTTTTTCTAGTTTCAACCCTGTCATAGTTTTCTTCTTCTTTTCTGTGGAAGCTGTATGTCCAAAATGTAATAGTTGAAAAGTAAAACCCTAAGGGAAAGTCCATGGCTTCAGAATGTCCATTGTAACTGTACAGAAGTTCACTGAGATGTACAGAGTTTGAGGCTAGGGACATGTTTATTTGAGTGGCTACCTTAATTGAGCTGTGTAATGTTTTACTTGTGAGTTCATTACAATAAAGGGATTTTAGTTAATAAAAAATCATTTTAAGATTTCAAAACCCTGCCAGTCAGTGGTAGCACACACCTTTAATCCCAGCACTCAAGAAGCAGAGGCAGACAGATCTCTCTGAGTTCAAGGCCAGCCTGGTCTAAGAGTGAGACCCAGGACAGCCAGTGCTACACATCACAGTGAAACCCTGTCTCGAATAACCAAAAAAAAAAAGATTTCAAAATCACTGGAGATTAGTAATCATAAAGAGGATCAATTTATGAGACCTAATACTTGAATAACAAAGAAATAGTATATTAAAAATGAAGATAAGCAAATATGTAGAATATACCTGGGGTAACAACCACAATGTTCTGCATTATCCACTGATAGATACAGGAGCCTCTTGTGGCAAGCCATCTCAGTACAGATACAGTGAGGAGAGCAGAAATGCCTTCCAAACTAACTTCACTATAAAGTTAGCAGAAGGTCAAATAGAACTGTAAGGAGTAAAGTTACAGTTTTCTTCTTTAAACTCTGTTCTGGCTTGGATACAAAATATCCCCCAGAGTGCCCATGTATTTGAACACTTGATCCTCTGCTGGTAGTACTCTATGTGGAGGTTGTGGAATCTTTAGGAGTTGGGAGTTAGCTGGAGTAGGTACATCACTGGGGACAGTGATTGAGGATAATAACCCAACCTTGCTTCCAATCCCATATTTGCTTCTCAGAACTATACAACAAATAGGTGCTATATGCTCTTGCCATCTTGGATACATCCCAAGGCATTGTGCCTTCCCTGCTATGATGGGCTATATACCTTCGAACCTTCAGAACTTGTCAGTGAGAAGAATGTGGAAGAATTTGGAGCTATGGACTAGAGAAACCCTATCAGCAGAACTTAAGGGGCAATTCTGGTGAAAGTTCAGAAAACCAAAATCTAGATATAATGATGGAAGTGAAGGCCTGGCGCCTGAGGTTTCAGAGGGGAATAAGGACTTTATTGGTCATGGGGTTCATTCACATCACTCATGTTACACTCTGGCAAAAAATCTAGGTATATTATTTTCATGTCCTAAAAATTTGAGTGAGGCTAAATTCAAAGATACTACATCAATTTATTTGGAGGAGGAAATTCTAAGACTGCATAACATTACGTTTATGGCATGGTCACATTTTTGTACTTTTAGCCAGGTTTACAATGAGAATGGAGAGAAAACAGCAGAACAGAAGGATGTAAAAATGTACCATTTGGTAAGGAAAGGTGTATGAACATATTTAATATAGTAGTCATGTATAAATAGTGATATAATTGTTAAACAGCTTGGTATCATTAAAAAGCAAGCTCAAAATTTACATTGGAGCTGTGAGGGTGGTGCCTTAAGGGTAAGACCCCAACCACCCGAAGTTCCAAGGCATAATACAAACTCGTTTGGAAAACCTTGATTTAAAACTAGAGTGCTGGAACTGGAGAGATGTTTTAGTAGCTAAGATTACATAGTGTTCTTACAAAAGACCCGAGTTCAGTTCCCAGTACTTAGGCTGGGTGTATCACACCTGCCTATAACTTCGGTTCCAGTTCCAATGCCCTCATCTGAGCTCCATGGGCATCCACATACACATGTCTACACCCATGCCTCCCCACACACAAATTTAAAAAAAAAAGAATGTTTGAAAAGAGAAGACCCCACAGTACCTTGCTCAAACAGGGAAATGTGTTCCCTAGTTTGCCCACTCAAGCCCTTGGAGGCTACTAGAGCCAATGGGCATCCAGGGCCAGGCTACATTTCAAGCTGGAAGCAAAACTTGTATCATTCATGTGGTGCTAGTTTAACAGGCATACAAAATGCAATAGTTATGTGATTATGAGGACTTGACCCAAAATTTCAGAGGGAGAAGCCTGCAAGGCTAGGCAATGTTTAACAGAGTCATACACTCTGAAGAGAGGCCCTGATAGGCTGGTGTATGCAGCTGTTAAAGTGTCTTCCTAAGGGTACAATGAAGACGCTCTAATAACAGAGATGCTAGAAATGTCGAACATCTGCTGTCTGCTGAGGAAAGCTGAAAACACTGAGTATGGAGACCCAAGGTTATGGAAGCCTATCAGAACCTACATTACATCATCATGAGCTCTAATGCTGGACATGGAGCTGCAGAGATTGATTGTCCTGGGGGGTTCTGGTCCTGTTTTATCTCTGGTCTTTTTCCATTCCTTGTTTTTGAAAGGGGAATGCTTATTCTGTGCCATTGTATATTGGAAGTATGTCGCTTGGATCTTTTATTTTCATTAAATTATTTTTATTTTATGTGTATAGGTATTTGCCTGCATGTAAATGCACCAGGTGCATGCACTGCCCACAGAGGCAAGAAGAGGGTGTTATATCCACTGCGAACGGAGTTACAGATGGTTGTGAGCTGCCATATAGGTGCCAGGAACTGAACCTAGTCCTCTGCAAAAGGAGAAAGTGCTCTTAAACACTGAGCCATCTCTCCAGCTCCTGGATTTTTTTCTTAAAATAGGGCTTACAGCTAAGAGATTGCCTAAAACTTTGGACTTTAAAGGATTGGGTCTCCTTATACTGGTGTTGAGAATATTAAGACTACAGGTATTTTTGAAGTTGGACTGAATGTATTTGCAATCATGAGATAACCATGAGCCTATGGAGGAATACTACAGTTTGAATATAATGCTCATGTGTTGAACACTTGGTTCCCAGCTGGTGGTGCTGTTTGGGGAGGTTTCAAAACTCTGAGAAGGTGGAGCTGAGCCGAGGAAGTGCATCACTGGAGGCAGGTCTTAAGGGTTGTAGCCTGGACCGGCTTCCAGTTTCATCTCTGCTTCCTGGAACAAGCTATGCATCCACAAGCTGCGATGTACTCTCACTGGCCTGGATTGAGACCCCACTGGCCTGAATGGAGACCTCGCTGGCCTGGATTGAGACCCCATGGCCCCGGATGGATCCCCCGCTGCCATGGATGGAGCCCGCACTGCCATGCCTTCCCTCCCACGATCAACTGTATCTCCTCAAACTGTAAGCCAAACTAAAACCTTTCCTCCCTTGAGTGTTTCTATCAGGTATTCTCTCACAGTTAAAAGAAAATTAATATGAATGCTAACCACTTTCTAATGTTTGATCACCAACATTTATGACTTAGAAGTGTGATCTGATTCTCTAGCATTGTCAGAAAGTAAAAAGCTTTTGAACATTTGGTCCCCATCATACTGGTAGATAGTTTAAGAACAATGCCAATTCTGCTAGTACTCCATAGCTGAGACCAGACAGGGAGATAATGTCTTCTGAGACTTTCCAGCTCTATGGGTGATTTTGCAGATGCATTTCACACAGCTTCCATAACTTCTTTTTGCGCCTTAAGACCCTGTGGTTGGTGATTACAGAACTACTGTAATGCTTCTATTTATAAGAGACAAACTGTTTTCCCATCCAAGAGCCTTTCTTTGTGAAGCCTAATTCTAGCTGACCCCCGACCAGCGGAATGAACAGCCAGACTCAGGATTCTTCCCGGATCACGCTTTATTGGAGAGCACTCGGTTGAGGAAAAAACGAGAGGCCGGAGAGCCTCTAGGTTGAAGGGAGAGCGGAGGCGAGAGAGCGCGAGGTCTAACATGGCGGCTGCTTATATAGGGAGATATGACGCAACTCGCGCCTTGATTGGCTGCTAAGTCCTGCTGGCACCAGAATTCTCGGGATTGGCTAGGGACACTTAGGTCATTTGCGCATGCGGGAAGCGCCTGGACGCTCAGTCCTGAAGCATTGCCATATATGGAATTTGTTTACCTCCAAACTGCGATGGCTCCCTGCACCTAATTAACCAAGATCTCAAAATCTAACATTTGGAATGTAAATGACTCTTTATAAGGGTGTGGACTAATGAAATGCAAATTTTCATGAAGTCTTCCTTAAGAGCTTAACCAAAGTATCATCTCAAATCGTCATCATTGCTTGAAAAGAAGCTGGGAAGTTCCATTATTCCTTTCGGTGAATCTTATGGACTAAAACAACTACTTCAATTTGCAGATGAGTTTAGAATGAGCTGAAATGAGAAAAAGAAACATTGGATTTGTGCTGAAAGGCATGTTTTGTACTAGTTAAAAACTGCTGCATAATCTGTGCCAAATGTCCTACTTTATATTAGATAAAAATGATAGGAGGCCATTGTTTGAGATTCTAAGCCCCTGCAGGAAGTCCCAACAGAGCATAATAAATACCGAAATAATGTTACTCATACTGAAGCAAGTTATCTGACCTTCCAAAACTGAGAGATGATAATAATGCAATTTCTCAAACAAGCCAGTTACAGTAGGCAGGAAAACCAAGTCCTCTCTGTTTCTAATCTTTATCCCCAAAAGTAACCTGAAGTAACCTAAAGTTAATCAATCAGTGTGCTTTCTTCTGCTCTCTCTCTATATCTTCTGCCAAAGAAACCTTGAAACTACTAATCCAGTTTGTTATTTGTCTATGCTTTCTTCAGCTTCTCTTTGTTTATAAACCTTCTACTCACTTCATTGAAGCATTTTTTTCTGCTTCATGAAATGAAGTGCTCCCTGAATTAAGCACCACAAAGCCACTTAAAGATCTTTAAGATAAACTTGTATTCTGTCTTTTGACAGCAGTCTCGTTCAGATTGCCTATGTGCACATAACTTGAGTATGCTTATTAAATAACCAAACTTAATTATTTTCTATGCTTTATAGAGAGTAGCCTGTGTTGGTAGCATTTTTACTTCCTGAGTGCAATGGATATGTACAGATATTAAACAGGGCAAAAAATGTTAGAAGTCAAAAGTCTAGGCAATGTATGTAATACATACTTATCTAGACTTGAAAGCAGCTAGATACCTGAATTCACACACAAATCAAATCCCAGGGAAAACACCCAACTAGAAACCATGCCTGCAGGCCGAAGACGTAGAATTGTAAGGTACATGGAATGGAGAGAACCTGGCACCAAGCACAGATAGCTATGTCAAGGACATTCAGGGGAAAATAAACATTGAAAGACAAGGAAAAGAGGGTAGGAAGATATTCAAGTATAGCCAGCATTTCTTCCAGGGCCAAAGTGGATGAGGTAAAACAAAAAGAAAGTACATTGTTTCCTATATTAAGAGAACAGTATGTACAAACTTGTGCTAGCCAGAGAATTCATGTGTATTCTGTGACCAATCATAGGGCTGGCCAAGAGCACTAGAAAGAAAATAAGGGAAAGTGGTAATTTCTATCAACAATGTGTCAGTATTTTTAGTCTACTCAAACTAATTCCAACTCTCCGTTTATTTTTTGGTAACTTTAGAATGGGTAATTTCACCGGCCAACTTCTGCCACACATCTGCAGAGAACTCTAGCTTACTTAATTCTACTTTTAAAAAAACTGACATAAGCAGGGATCCAATGAAAATATGCTAACTGTATGCGGTGAAAAAATAATGTAGCTATTTTAAAAGGATAAATTCACATTTCACGTGTTTACACAGAAAAATAGACATTTTATGAAATTTAAAAAATTTAACTAGTACATTCAGGTAAGCCTACACCATATATGTATATGGCCTGTGTGTCTGCTCTGATGATTTTATGTCTTATACCAATTATCAAATATTTGCAATGTCTTCTTTCTATATATGCATAAAATGTTCACTGAAGATCTAGCTGTGATATCTCTCACTCCTGCGTGTTCTATAAATCTACTTTATTGTCCTCTAAATAAAAAACAGCAATACCATTAAAAAGAAAAACAATAGCTAATCCACGTTGACCATTTCCCTCAGGGTGTAAGCAAGTAATTCTCAAATCCCACAGTGCATTAGAACTGTCCAGGTACTTTAAGAGCTATAGAAATTGTCTTTTAATTGAGAGTGGTAGGTAGGTATGGACAGAAATATCTTACAAATATTTTAGGTGAGTCTAATATGCACTCAGAATTGAGAATCCACCAAGAACACAGATGAGAAAACCAGGCTACTTGAACTTGAATCTTGGCTCTGTCATTTATTCCTCATATAAGCAAATTACTTAGACTCTCTGTGCTTCAGTTTTCTCGCCTGATAGAAACCTGTGAATGTTAGTAGCAACAATCACTAACAGTTTTGTGAGATTAACCCTATATACCCCACGAACACAAACAACGTAGTATAAAGTTTCTTCTGTCCTCTGGTAAGTACTGTCATCCTGGATCTAGTAGCAGCTCCTCATTCAGCATCTGCAATAGAGTGCAGCCAAATTTATATCCTATTTAATAATATATTCGTTAGAAAAATAATTTTGAAGCATCTTCCTTCTCTCAAAAATGCAACACTTGAACATATGGGATCTGCTCCCTGAAAACAGAAACTTTCAGCTAACTGAACGTAAATCATCATTCTGGAGAACGATGACCTACTTAAGATGAAACTGTTTTGGTGCCATATAGAATAGCATCTTGGAACAGGAAGTTCTACACTTTTCAGTGAGCCTCATTAGTTCCACTATCTGTCCTCAATCTATAATTTGTGAAAGGTTACATGATGGATGGTAGAACGGGGAGATATAATTAATGGGAAGATAGTGTTACATTTAGGTGTTGTATAGCTAGACTCATAAGTGGGAAGTAGCCCTCTTATAGCAAGGAAAATGATAACAAAAGGTTAAGAAATGAAATAACAAGTTCAAAAGTAATATAAGAAACAAAAACATGTTTCGGTATAATATACATAAACAAGTTTCTTTAGGAACTTATTTCTTCATCTACAAAATAGAAAATAAAATGTATACAGGCAAAATACTAAAATAAATATAAAAATATACATATATTAAGGGGTATTGTTCCTGACACGTAAGTTCTCAAATTCTCAGCACATGTTCTTTGCAAAGAATTATTCCTCCCAGAAGAATGAAGACTAGAAGATATTGGGGAAATTTAATTTATTTTGTCTAACCCAATGCCCCCTCTCTTGTGCTACAATATGAATAAACACTATATAGATTCTTTGCTTCTGCTTAAAATGGTAGTCTAGGAATTTGATTGGTCAGCTCTAGTGATAAGTGATTGACATATTGGCATTTTTGTAAGACCATTTAGGTAATCTCTAAAGATACTGAGGCTTTTTCTATACCTTTCCTTTGTGAACCCTCACCAGAATTGTTAATGCTGTGTTCTGTTCACGGCAAAGCATTTTTTTTTCTTTTTGTCTGTTTGGTGTTGTGTTTTGTTTTGTTGTTTTGACAGGGGTCTCACTATTTGCTCTAGATATCCTGGAACTCACTCTGTAGACCAGACTGTCCTCAAACTCACAGAGATCTGCCTGCCTCTTCCTCCTGAGTGCTGGGATTAAAGGCGTGTGTCACCATGCCAGCTGCAAAGTAGGGCTTTTGGGGAGTTTTGTTTGTTTGTTTTTTAACCACATGATACTGCTTCAAATGATTTCATCTTATATCCATGACCCAGATTCCAAGTGACTTTCACATCTTAAGGCATTTATACTGTGGATAAATTTGTGCCTTGATCTATTTGAACTAATACCATGGCCTAAATATTAATAAATAATGAAATGTAATGCCCATGGCCCTAGGAATTCTGAGATGGAGATGATAGTAGATTTGGTGCTTAATTAAAGCTTATCCACCACAGAATCCACCTTCCAGCTGTGTCTACACATGGCAGAAGGGCAAAGGGGGCAAAAAATGCTCTACCAAGCCTCTTTTATAAGGATGCTAATGTCATCTAGTAGTTTGCAAGAAGTCAGTTTTAGTGCATGAATTTGGAGGGACACAAACACTCAGACCAAAACCAATGGTGAAGAATTTGTGAACATAATTTTGTCATCATGCTGCCTTTTTATTTTGGTAACAAAGACCCCTTTATTCCACTAACTTCTTATAACATATAAACAAGCAAGTAATATTACCTTAAAATTGTTTCATTGCCATCATTAAATTTCCACTGGTATTTGTAAGGATTGAATAAAGTACGGTGATTGTACTATGGGAACTCCAGGGGATGCTGGCTGACTTTATGCCAAGCTCTAAGCTTGTTTCTTAAAAAACTTACTGCAGTTATTCTCTACAACTCTGATGTATGGTATAATCATTTCTATTCACTAGATGGCAGTCTTGGGTAATATAGTAACTATAGAAAGATTTACATTGTAACCCATGTCCTGGTGATATTATAGTCCATCTTACTGCTTTTAGGATTGCTCAACATTAGGTACTGGTTATGTATAAGCTATCTATAGTGTGCATTTGAATGTCTAATATGTAGGACTACTAATAAATAAAGAGGGTAGTGCATGCCTGTAGAATTTGCTGAAGGAGGGGGAGGCAGGAGGACCACAAGTTTGAGGCCAGCCTGAGCTACAAATTTGAGCTGGGGACAGTGGTGTGCACCTTTAATCCCAGTACTCAGGAGGCAGAGGCAGGTGGTTCTCTGTGAGTTCGAGGTCAACCTGGTCTACACAGATATCTTAAGGACAGCTACGGCTACATGGAGGGACCCTGCCTCCAAAACTAACAAACAAATAAATGTGGAAAGAAATGTAAAGTGTTTTTAATAAAATCATGTAGATTCTGGAAAATAAAAATGTGGCTTGACTTGGTGTTAAAAAAACAGCTGGATAGAAAGGTTGAGTTTATCAGTTGAGCTTTCGTGACCCTAGGCATCTTGTGAAAGTGGCACACTGGTTGTCTTGTGATGAATGTCTTAAACAATTATAACTTCATTTAACAGATATCTTAGGTGTGGAAGTCTATTTGGAAATTCATCTAGTTTACATTTTAAATTCTAGTACTGTGAGGAAGGACAGAAATACAACTCATTACTTCATTGTTATTTGAGTGTAGAAAAGGTGGTGAGTATATGGATATATACACAGATATGTGTATATAATAGTTGAGAAGTTAGTGCTCTTAAACAATAAAAATATGTTGGTTTGATGGAGACATGGGTTAATTCTCATTGAGTTAACTCTCATATGTTAATTTGGATTCCATCTTGTAGTGAAGTGATAACTATTAATTTTAATTCAGGGTATATTAACTACTTTAACAACCATCTCATTATTGGAGGAGGAGCCGCTTGTTGGTTCCCAGCCACCGGGCTACGTTAGCCCCGAAATAATCAGGCGCCAAATGTTGCAAGGAACCGCTTGTTCGTCCTGGCCACCCGGAACGAAAATAATCACACACAAATTGTATTAATTAAATCACTGCTTGGCCCACTAACTCTAGCTTCTTGTTGGCTAACTCTTACATCTTAATTTAACCCATTTCTATTAATCTGTAAATCACTATGAGGTTGTGGCCTACCAGCAAAATTCCAGCATATCTATCTCCTGCAGCGGCAGCTCCATGGTGTCTCACTGACTCTGCCTTCTTCCTCCCAACCTAAGTTCTGCCCTATCAACAGGCCCAGGCAGTTTCTTTGTTCATTAATGATCATCACAGCACACAGAGGGGACTCCCAAATGACCTCCCCTTTTCTGTTTTAAATAAAAAAGAAGGTTTTAACTTTAACATTAGTAAAATTACATATAAAAATGGTATCAAACAAGAATTACAGTTAGAATATTTATATCTACTTTATCTTTTATCATAACTAAGAAAAACTATAACTATCTATTCTTCTACTCCATCAAAGACTCCAGAAGGATATAATATTACCTAAGTAAACAGGAAGTGCATTGTAATCAACTTCCAAAACTCTAGAAATGACAGAGACATCTTGCTGCCTGGACAGTTACCCAAAGTTCTTTTGTACCATTGGGGCATCCATCTTCAGCCTACAGGCCCATAGTATCCGGCAGACTTTTCCATGAAGCAGGACATTTCAAAGACAGTTCAGTCACTTTCTTCTGTATCCTGCAGAATGTCTCACAGACATTTTCATGAAGCAGGAACCCAGAAGGATAATCTCACCTTTAGGCAAGGTCAGCAGTCATTTTTCTGCAGGTCCGGCATGTCCAGTGAAGCAGTCCAGGCAAGAGCAGTTTCTTGCCCAAATGGCTAACCAACTCCATAAGGAGCCTCTTCAATGCCCATCATCCTTTTGAAATATATCTTTATATACCTAGAAAATCTAACTAACATAACTACAAGCTTGACTATTATTGATGATTATCCATTAACAACCTATATTTCCTAATTATACATTACATTTTTAAATGAACTACACAATCACAATACCTTAATCAAGAGCAGAAATACATATACATATAAAAAAATTGACCTTAAACTTGTATCAATAAATCAAGATTTATACCAATGCAAATTATTCATATCTATATCATATCCCCCTTTAAATGTCAAAGAACATTTATAAACAATATTTGGGAATATGGGTGCAGTTATTTCTCTCCAAACTTCTTCCTGCTCTATGGGGGTGCTGTTAATCAGGTCTTTCATGGTATAATCTGTGTGCTAGGTTCATCTCAGTCGGCAGTTGAGTGAAGTAATTTTCTGAAGGTGTTCACGGTTACCTTTCAGGAGGCTGGGGTCCATGAAACCATATTATTGGTCTGGAAGCAATCCACAGGTTCTCATCTGTGAAAACAAAAGAAGAACCTCTTTTCCAAAGCATCATATCCTTAAACCCAAATTTTGAAGTCAAAATACCTTTAGAACATATATGCTGGTTTAGCTTAGCAGACCACACACTGCAGTGTCTCTCTGTATTTAGCTCCTTCACAGTCAAAAAATTCAAAGAAAACACAATAAAATACATAATCCAGACATTCTGTGAATCTTCCATTGTTACGTGGCTTATTTTTCTTTATTTTTTTAATCTACAACTATCTGTACTCTGTCTCTTTAAAGACTTTACCCCCCCTTTTTTTAAAGCATTAACTTTATTTTATGACTCTATAGTCTTTTTCTTTTCTCTCCCAAGCCTACATATACCCATCCAACACTGTGACCCATTTAGAGGTCTTTTATGTCTGAATCTGTCCTATTGCATTGTCCTTAATTTTCTACTGTCTTGAAGAGCTTTTAAAATGTCACGCAGCTTGGTTGCAGCTGCTCTGGATGTTGGCTCCACCTCTCTCCAATTTCAAAATGGTGGACGTTTGCTAGCTCTGGGCCTGCCAGGCAGGAGCTGCGCTCAGCAGTCCAACCCAGAAAATGAGCGTGCAACATATAAACGTTTTTTATCTGAGCTACAGTCAAATCTGCCATGCAGAGCACTGCACAGCCTGGAAACATCTCTCTGTATGGCGGCAGGAATCTGCCATGCTCTCCTGCCTGCCTAAGCCTGATCCTGCTGTCTGCCAAGGCGGGGAGCGCAGAGCCATTGGCATGATCTCAGAGTACTTTCTTCCCGATCCCGAGCAGGCACACAATCATCCAGTTCCACAAAAGCCATTGAAATGCTTCATAGCCAGAATTCATGCTGTCTGCACAGCCCAGGAAGCTGTGTTTTAAAACTGCGCATCTTTTTTTTCTTTTTTGTATGGCTGCTGAGTCAGGAAATTCTCTCTGCAGCACGCAAACAGCAAAAAGCTGTGTTAAACTCTCTCTCTCTCTTTCCTTTTTAAGCCCTCTCAGGTTTTACACGGAGTTAGTTGACTATGTTGGGCAGCCAATTTGTAGTAATGAGGAGCGGGCCACGTTCCTGGTGCCCGGCTAGCTTAACCTCCTGAAATAATTGCACAGAAACTGTATTCATTCAAACACTGCCTGGCCCATTATATCTAGGCTGCCCTATCAAAAAGCCAAGGCAGTCTCTTTATTCAACCAATGAAAGCAATACACACTCAACTGGTGACTGAGAGAAACCTAGCAAACAGAATACACCATGAAAGACCTGATTAACAGCGCCCCCATACAGCAGGAGGAAGTTTGGAGAGAAAAAACTGCACCCATATTCCCAAATATTGTTTATAAATGTTCTTTTACATTTAAAGGGGGTATGATATAGATATGAATAATTTGCATTAGTGTGGATTTTGCTTTGTTGATATAAATTTAAGGTCAATTTTGTTATATGTATATGTATTTCTGATCTTGATTAAGGTATTGTGATTGTGTAGTTCATTTAAAAATGTAATGTATAATCAGGAAATATAGGTTGTTAATGGATAATCATCGATAATAATCAAGCTTGTAGTCATGTTACTTAGATTTTCTAGATATATAGAGGTATATTTCAGTTAGATAGAAATTCTTCATGTCTCTCAAAGACTACAGAATATGGCATTTTAAATGTTTTAATAATTTAGGGCTTTTCATGACAATGAGACACGTCTGCTCCTGGCAGCACCAATCTACTTCAAGAGGAAGATGGGCATCGAAGAGGATCCTTATGGAGTTTGTTAGCCATTTGGGCAAGAAACTGCTCTTGCCTGGACTGTTGCATAAACTGGACACAAAGAACCCGCAGAGAGAGGACTGCTGAACTTGCCTAAAGGTGAAATGATCCTTCAGGGTTCCTGTTTCATAAAGGAGTCTGCGAGGCATTCTGCAGGACACAAAAGAAAGTGACTGAACTGTCTTTAAAATTTCCTGCTTCATGGAAGTGTCTGCTGAATACTGTGGGCCTGAAGGCCGAAGATGGATGCCCCAATGGTACAGAAAAGCTTTGGGTGACTGTACAGGCAGTGAGATGTCTCTGTCACTTCTAGAGTTTTGGAAGTTGCTTACTTCTCATTTATTTAGATAATATTATATCCTTCTGGAGTCTTTGATAGAGTTGAAGAATGGATAGTTATAGTTTTCCTTTGTCATGATAAAAGATAAAATATATATAAATATTGTAACTGTAATTCTTGCTTGATAACTGTTTTTTTATATGTAATTTTACTATGTTAATATGAAAGCCTTTCTTTTTTGTTTAAACAGAAAAGGGGGAAATGGTGTAGGAGGTCCTTCTGTTTGTGTGCTGCTTTCATTGGTTGAATAAAGACACTGCCTTGGCCTTTTGATAGGGCAGCCCTTAGGTGGGCGTAGTAGACAGAACAGAACGCTGGGAAGAAGGGAAGTATGTCAGACGCCATGAATCTCTGGCCTGAGATGGACATAGGTTAGAATCTTCCCAGTCAGCCACGACCCTGTGGTGATACACAGATTACTAGATATGGGTTAAATCAAGCGTGAGAGTTAGCCAAGAAGAGGCTAGATATAATGGGCCAGGCAGTGTTTTAAATGAATACACTTTCTGCATAATTATTTTGGGTATAAGCTAGCCGGGCACCGGAAACGTGGCCTGTGCCTTTTATTACAGAAGGGTATCCTAAATTCCCTCTAGTGGCCTCTCTAGTAGTCAAAATACTTGTTCTTTGCTAAATCTCACCTCACCTTTCAGAGAAATTCTCTAGGTACAAGTGCAGGTATGCATAGCAGGGGAGAGAGAGTAGCATGTCACATTTTCAAATTTCAGTAGCTATAGGATTAATTACTCACTAGAGTTAGTTAAGAAAAAACAATATATTTTAACATTTTTCCTTGTGTTGTCAAACCCCTCAGCTTACTGTTATTTAATAGAAATTTTCCTGTTGTGTTCCAAAAGTAAAAGATGATTGTACAAAAGACCATAGCATGGTGCTAGAATTGCTAGACAAATAAATGTAATGAGGAAACTCATATTGTTTTACTGAGCTATGTCCTCCATAGTGACTGTTACTGGCCATTTGCTTTGTGCACTTGAGTTTATTTTTCACACTTTAGAAGACTGCTAATAATAACTGGGTGGTGTCAACTGAATGCATTATTCTTTCTTCCCGCTGCTTACTATCTCTTTTGTAGTAGATGCTTTCTAGTGAGCATTAGTACACAATAAAAAATTTTTCACTGTTTACTGATCCCCTATTCGTATGGTTCCATGCCTTCTCCCCCATACCACCTTGTACCTGATACTCCAGTCATTCCCTCTGTAGTACTCAGATCATTTTGATAAGTCATTTTCCACTATATAAGTTTGCAAACATTTTTACCTCTGCTTGGAAACAAAGGAAGTGGCCAGATGCTCTGCCCTTCACTGTGTGCCCTCGTGCCATCCATAAATCAGGTTTGGTCATTTTCCTT
>PVIU01012075.1:0-61867 GCA_004026605.1 Ondatra zibethicus | reverse complement strand
ACAATGGAGTACTACACAGCAGAAAAAAATAACGACAGCTTGAATTTTGCAGGAAAATGGATGGAACTAGAAAGCATTATTTTGAGTGAAGTAACCCAGACACAGAAAGACAATTATCACATGTACTCACTCATAGGTGGTTTTTAAACATAAGGCAAAGAAAACCATCTTACAAACCACAATCCCAGAGAATTTAGACAACAATATGGACACTAAGAGAGACCTAGATAGATCTAATCTACATGGGAAGTAGAAAGTATAAATAGACAAGATCTCCCCCCCCCCCTGAATAAACTATGAGCATGGGGACCTTGGGGGAGGGTTGAAGGAGGGAGGGGAGTGGCAGGGAGGGGAGCAGAGAAAAATGTAGAGCTCAATAAATATCACGGGGGAAAAAAAAGACTCTGGCCAAGTAACCTGAATTGTCTTGATAACGCTGCATTGTAGAATCAGGGTGAGAACACACTGAGAGAATGAGATGAGAGAGACTAACAACTGAGTGAAATAAAACTTGATCAAGACAAGCAAAATCTTTCTTGCAAATAGGGTTCTAGGCAGCATGGCACAGGGTCTGTTCTGGAATTTGTACCAATGTTTTACAAGATTCTTTTCCAGATTTGCTTGAGAAACACTCTGTGCTTTTCCTCCTTCTTAGTATCTGAGTTTACACACAAGAAAGTAGAGTTTCCTAAGTATTCACTAAAGAAAATTTTCTCTTTGTTTAAGCCACCAGTTCTCCAACAAAATACTGTCTGCTTATTACCTACTAATACCTAAAGGGATGGCGTTCTGTGAAACGCAGCATGGAAACACTGGCGTGAGTTTTTATTTATGGTCTGAGTAGGAAAAGGACAATACCAGCTTTGAAGCACACTGAGAACGTAGCAGTGTCCAGAGCCTGCAGGAAGGTGCACCTGCCCCTACCATGTTGACCTCATAGACACTGACTGAGGGGCGTGGAGAGACTGAGGATTTCCTGGGATGGCGAATGCACACTGAAGCTGTCCTGTTGTGAGAGCTGACACAGAATAGGTTTTTCCCTTCCTGCCTCAACATATGATGCTTATAAGGGGCGGCAAGGCGAGGTAGGATGTATGGATGATGAAGAAGCTCCAAGTAAGCTGAAAGGGCTCCGGTGAGGACTGTATGTGCTACTTCTGCGGGGGTCACTGGGAAATGGCTGAGAAACATTTACTGGGACATCCTGGGAAAAGGACCTAAAACATCTTGGAAGGGGACCAGAGAGCAGACTTGAGGCAGGCAGATTATAGTTACAGAGAAGGGAGAACATTTTCTGAGCATGCGCACAGCCTGGGGTTTGGTCCCAGAACCACAATAATGAGGACAATTTTTTTTTAAATTTATTTATTTTATCTTATGTACACTGGTGTTTTGCCTGCATGTATGTCCATGTAAGGATGCCAGATGCCCTGAAATTAGAGTTACAAAAAGTTGTGAGTTATCATGTGGGTGATGGGAATTGAACCCTGGTCCTCTGGAAGAGCAGCCAATGCTTTTAACCAGCCTCAGGAAAGGCAGCAGAATCAGCTCCCCTACATGCGTGACCTCAGGGTCGATTCCTCCTTGCCCGTGGTGAGGGGTGGGAACCATCTCTCCTGAGTGCAGGGCCCAGCTCTCTTGCTGTAGTGGACAGTGAAAGGCAAGGCCAGCTTTCCTAGTGTAGTGAAAGGCGGGGCCAGCTCAGCATGACCCTCTGATTTCATCTTGAATGGCCTCCTGAGGTGACACAGGTCATAGACATCAATACAGACCCCAGGTACAGCTGGACCACGAACTCTGACATGGCCCTCTGCAGCAGCTTGGGCCCGGACACATCCTGGCTCTGGGTAGAAGGAATGGTCCCTCAGGTGGGAATGGTTCTGGCAGCCATGTGGCCAACAGACACTGCCAACGGACACCACCAAGGTCTCAGGCTGCAGCCCCAAACCTGGGCCTCTATGTGATCTTTGGTGGCAATGCAGGACCAGGACTTCAGCTCAGACCCCAGCCATGGTAGGACCAGGGACCCCATAGCTGGGTCTGGATATCACCACTGCCTCAATGGCAATATGGTCCTAAGACACCAACATGGCCTTTGATCTTTGGTATCTGCCTTCATTGGTAACAGGAGCATTAGACTTCAGCACAGACCCTGGCAGCAGTAGGGCCATTGACCCTGACATGGCCCAGATATCACCCATTGACCCTGACATGGCCCAGATATCACCATGACATTGAGTGGCAGCCCAGGACACTTAGATCTGGATGCGTCCTGGTCCTTGGACACCAACCTGGACTCAGGTGATTGATCTGACCCTGGGCTTCTTCATGGCACTCAGTGTCAACAGGAGCCACATACATCAATCCAGACCCTGGCTGCTATGGGGCCACAGACCCAGACATGACCCAGCCTGGGTCCAGATGATAGCATAGCCTGGGGTGGTAGCACAGGCCACTCATATCTGGTGTGGCCCCCAGACTCTAAAGAAGCCACAAGCTCCAGCCCAGACCCCAAGTCTCTGTATGGGCGCTACTGGCAACCTAGGCCACAGACTTCAACACAGACCCCAGCCGCAGCTGGGCCATGAACCCAGACTCCGGGCCATTCTTATTCAAACCACCACGGTGTTTTATACTTGTAACCCCAGTACTCAGGAGGCCGAGGTAAGAGGATCACCATGAATCAGAAGCCAGCCTGGGCTACACAGTGAGGCCCTGTCTTAAAACACAAAACCAAACAGATCTATATAACCTTATATTCTTTGACCACAGTACAAAGTTTTAGCCCCCAAATCTGATGAGTTAGAAATTTTTGCAGGTTTTCTAGATTATTTCTTCTGGGTTTTTTTTTTTTTAAGTAATTTCAAGTATTTATTTAGCTGGTGTAATTTAGCTATTTATTTAAGTGAAACAACAATAAAATGTTAAGTCTTTTCACATTGAACTTTTCTTTGAGGTGTACTTTATGCCTGGGGCCATTCCTAAAATATTCTGCCTGCTTTTAGATTAGCAAACATCTGGATCCATAATAGTGGTACAGTGTGCTGCTTAGAATTTTTCTCATACAAATTATTTTTATTTTTTTGTAATTTTTAAGAATTAAAATATAGGGCTGGAGAGATGGCTCAGTGGTTAAGAGCACTGGCTGATCTTCCAGAGGACCTGGGTTCAATTCCCAGCACCCACATGGTAGCTCAAGACTGTAACTCTAGTCCCAGGAATTCTGACACCCTCTTACAAACACATACATAGGATGGGTGGTGGTGGTGCAAGCCTTCAATCCCTGCTCTTGGGAGGCAGAGGCAGGCAGATCTCTGTGAGTTCGAGGCCAGCCTGGTCCACAGGATGAGGTCCACAACAGCCTATTACACAGAGAAGCCTTGTCTCAAAAACCAAAAACAAACATACACACAGACCAAACACAATGCACATAATATATGTGTATGTGTGCGTGTGTGTTTGTGTGTGTGTGTGTGTGTGTGTGTGTGTGTGTGTGTGTGTGTATTGCCGTGCTGCTGGTGCAGCCTGGGTGCCGAGACTGGCAGGGGGGGTGCCAGAATTGAGACACGGAGGCTTCTTTTCAGGTGGAAGAACAGCAACCTTTATTTTGCCTCAGCTAAAGCCTTTTATACCTCTACTGCTTCTGTGGAAAACCACCGGCCAGAAAGAACACAAACATCCTTGTCAATTATAGACCACAGGGAAGTTCCGCTGTCGGTCAGGGGGAGTGAGGGCAGCTAGATCACAACTTTTATATATATTTACAAATATATATATATATTTACATTTCTTTCCCTTTCCTCCTCCCTCCAAACTCTCCCAAAACCACAGTCTCTTTTTCTTTAATTATTATTATTACATGCATGTGTATAAATATATAAAGACAACCTGCTGAGTCCCTTTAGTGTGGTTGTGTATACAGGACTGCAGGGCTGACTGCTTAGTATTGGATAAACAATTAGGTGGCTTCTCCCAGGGGAGACTGGTGCCCCTCTCAGCAGTTTCAGAGAAAAAGCATAAATTACAAACGATTCTGGAATAAACATAAGTGGAGAACTATTGTCCGAAACCTGGGCCATGTGCTCAAAGTGACATTCAGGAGACTGGACATCCACAAGGGCACTGAGCACCACAAAAGATCCATGGCCCCTTGGTGAGTAAAGGGCTCAGCCCATGAAGCCAGGAAGTGAATAAGAAGACAAACCAAAGAAAACACAACCAGAAGCCACTAAAAATAAAGCAGAAGTCAATACGCTGAAAGCTCTGAAATAAATTTGGTCAGTCACACCAAATACTAATCCACTGTAGGAAACACAAAATAAATGTTTGTGGAAAGTGTGAACAGGGACTAGGGGTGCAGCTCAGGCTGCAGCAGTGCTCACCTAGCATGCACAAGGCCCTGTGTTCAACCTCCCAGGTTGAACTTCATAAAGCTGGACACTACGACACATGCCTCTAATGCTAGCACATACTAGCACATAGGGGTTGGAGATGGGAAGATCAGATGTTCAGTGTCACCCTTAGCTACAGAGTGAATTTGAGATTGGGATATCACTACCACCAAAAAAAAAAAAAAAAAAAAAAAAAAGATAGTGACTTTAGAATACACAGCAAATCAATCTTGACTTCCCAGGAAACTCCTTCCCTGCTGACTAGCTTACATCATGCCCGCTGGGAAGGAAACACAGCAGTGATCTCAGACAGTGCTTGTCCCTGCTGTTGGTACTATGATACCAACATGTCTGGCCAGATGTGCCCACTGGTGCAATAGTGGCATTACAATTATGAGGCAATGTAGGGCTCACAGGGCTACCCCTCCTCCCGGGATCATCTTGAGGACAGTTTCTGGCCAAACATCTTGTTGCAGTTTCCAGCTAAACATCCTGTTTGTTCCTGTGCTTCCTCTGCCCCCACTGGTGGTTAGCTTAGGGGTTTTGTTTACTCTTGAGCCTGGTCATTTCCCACCTGCCTGGGGGAAATTCCATTGTGCAGCAGCTAGGTATATAAGGTTTTTTCTAAGCTTGAATAAACGGCATTTGGCATTCTCTCATCACAAATGACCCATGTGTCTGTGTGTTCCTTTAATCTCCAGGCCCTTGCCCAGCTTGCGAATAGTACAGTGGCGCGAACTGTACTGTAGAGAGTAACGCAGGTGTTGGAGGCCACCAGCAAGCTTGGGAAGTAGGGGACCCCTGAGAGATGGCCCTTAGAAGGCTGGACAGCAGGTAAGATATTGATGGTGAGGGTGAATTGAAGATGGGTGCTAGTAATTCTGTTCAAGTATTCACAGACCAATTGATAGTTCTTTTAGAGAAGCAAGGTACCAATTGATAGTTCTTTTAGAGAAACAAGGCACCAGTATTAAAACTTAAGACAGCTTAAGACAGCACAAGAGTTCATTGCCTAATTTTCAGAGAGAGTTTAGTCCCTGGTTTCTACTGATTGGAAGCAGGTAAAAGCTGACCTTCAAAAAGCATTAAAAAAGCCAGGCAGTGGTGGTGCACGCTTTTAATCCCAGCACTCAGGAGGCAGAGGCAGGCGAATCTCCATGAGTTTGAGGCCAGCCTGGTCTACAAGAGCTAGTTCCAGGACAGGCTCCAAAAGTCACAGAGAAACCTGTCTCTAAAAACCGAAAAAAAAAAAAAAAGCATTAAAAGAGCATGGTCCGGCCAGGCAGTGGTGGCACACATCTTTAATTCCAGCACTTGGGAAGCAGAGGCAGGAGAATCTCTGTGAGTTTGAGGCTAGCCTGGTCTACAAGAGCTAGTTCCAGGACAGGCTCCAAAGCTACAGGGAAACCCTATCTTGGAAAAACAAACAAACAAAAAAAAGAGCGAGGGCCAGAAGAATTGCCCATAGCAGCATTTTCACTATGGTGCTTAGTCAAAGATGCTCTTCTCAGTGATGATGTAAAAGAGCAATTAGTGAATTTAGCAAAACCCTTTGAGGAGATTCAGGATGAAGAATCTGCAAAGTCTATTAAGAGCTTTGAGGGGGGAAGTTAAGAGTACTAAAAGGGATATAGAAAAGGAAGAAGAGACTTTAGAAAGGGATATTGTTTTGTTAAAAAGGAAGTTGGAAGAAAAAGACATTAAGCAACTAAAAGATGCAGTAGCTTTAATGGAATCCTATGTGGATTTGTTATGGAGAGGTGAAATGCAGGAAAATTGCACAGATACCTCGCAGCATAAAGCCAAGGCAGGTTTCCCCCAGTATAGCCTTGACATGTTAACTGGCGCAGGACAGTATGTTGGCTTAGCAGCACAGATTACCTATGACCCCACTGTTTATGCTCAGATAGCTGCCGTGGCCATTAAAGCATGGAAAGCTTTACCTAATAAAGGAGCAGGGGAACAGCTGTCTGAGGTTCTTCAAAGAACCTCAGAACCTTATCCTGAGTTTGTTGACCACCTGTTACAGCTAGGAGGTTGCATTTTTGGGAATGGAGACCCAGCCATGCCTGTGATAAAGCAATTGGCCTATGAAAATGCTAACAAGTACTGTCAGGAGGTTGTATGTCCCCACAGAAATAGGAGTTTAAATGACTATATCCGGTTATGCAGGGACATTGATGGCACTCATGTGATGGGACAGGTAATTGCTTCTACCCTTAGGGGAAGTCAAGGTGGAGCTAGACCAAAGACTTGTTTTCAGTGCGGGCACCATGACATTTCAAAAGGAATTGCCCTGTGGGTATAGGGGCAAGTAGTCAGCCCAGAGGAAAACCAGGTGTTTGCCTGAAGTGTCAAAAGGAGGCCCATTGGGCTATTGAGTGCTGCTCTAAAACTGAAAAAATCCCCTTCCCAAGTCAGGAAACAGGAGGAGGGGCCTGCCCCGGGCCCCCAAAACACAAGTGTATAGGGCCATGATTGGACTGGCTGTTCCCATCAGATTCATTCCTCAAAGAAACGCTTCACTGCCCATGACCTTGTCTGAGGCATCCCAGGAAGTGCTGGACTGGACCTCTGTACCTCTGCCTGGGCAGTATTGACTCCACAGATGGGCGTGCAGGCCTTGGGGACTAGACTATTCTCGAAGGATCAGTAGGTACAGTCTTGGGTAGAAGTAGTTAGTTCAACACTTAAAGGAATTAAAATTTTATCAGGAATTATAGACTGTTACAGGGAGCATGGGCTGCTTGTTCCGGCTGCCCCGCTAGCTAAACCCCCAAAATAACCCACAGAAATTGTATTAATTAAATTATTGTCTAGCCCATTATATCTAGCCTCTTCTTGGCCAACTCTCACATCCTGATCTAACCCAGTTCTACCAATCTGTGTAACACCACGAGGTCATGGCTTACCGGGAAAGATTCTAACCAGCGTCAGTCTCAGGCAGGAGCTTCATGGCATCTCTCTATTTTTGCCCTTCTTTCCAGCATTCTATTTTGTCTTCCCTGCCTATCTAAGTTCTGCCCTATCAAAAGGCCAAGGCAGTTTCTTTATTCAACCAATGAAAGAAACACATAGAAAGAAGGACCTCTACCAGGAAAATTAAAAATTCTAGAACCTTCTGTGCAAGACCATAAGGTTCTAAATGATGGTCAAATTTGGAGGATAAGTCAAAAATTGAATTAGAAAATAAGAAGCGTATATTTTGGCAAACCTCTATATATGATCAGAGACCAAAGCTGAGAATACATATAAATGGAATTGTGATTGTTGGCTTGATAGACACAGGAGCAGATGTGAGTATCATCATTCCAGAATCTTGGCATCCAAATTGGCCTCTTCAAGAGGAAGATGTTCAATTACTAGGAATTGGAACCTTATCTAGAGTTAAACAAAGCACAAGATAGGTTGACTGTTTTGGGCCAAAAGGTCAAAGAGAAAAGCTAAGTCCATATGTAGCTGATATTTCAATAAATTTATGGGGCCGTGACCTGCTACAGCAATGAAATACCCAGATTAACATTCCTGCAGTCCCAGGAACTCATAATTATGGGTAGGATGTAATAAGGTGCTATACATGAAGGTTGCCAGCCATCTAGGCTGTACAAGAACATAAAGCGACTAACAAACCTTTAGAGGTTCCAACAGCCCTACCTTTAAAATGGTTAAGTGAGAAGCCAATATGTGGTGTAGGACAATTCTATATTCTGTCAATTATGTTTTAAATAAACGCTGATTGGCCATTAGCCAGGTAGGATGTATAGGTGGGACAATGAGAACAGGAGTATTCTGAAAAGAAGGAAGTTCTTTCTACAGTCCTGCCCAGACCACCGACGAAGCAGGATGTGACCTGCCCCGCTGAAAAAGGTACTGAGCCATGTGTCTAACATATACTAGAATAATGGGCTGGTATACGTTATAAGAGCTAATACGAAGCCTGAGATAATGGGCCAATCAGTTTATCATTAATATAGACCCTCTGTGTGATTTCTTTGAGATTTACCAGCTGTGGGAACTGGGCAGGACAAAAACCCCAACAAGCAGGCCCTCATGTTACAAATATGGGTTAAGCAATGGCCTCTAGCTAAAGATAAATTGCAGGCTTTAGAATGACTGGTACAGGAGCAATTAGATGTTCGACATATTGAGGAGTCAACTAGCCCTTGGAATTCTCCTATGTTTGTTGTAAAAAAGAAATCTGGTAAATGGAGAATGGTGACAGATCTAAGGGCTGTCAACAAGGTAATTCAACCTATGGGCACTCTACAGTCTGAAATTCCTCTGCCTTCTCTGTTACCAAAAGGATGGCCTCTTACAGTTATTGGTTTAAAGGATTGCTTCTTCACTATACCTTTACAAGAAAAGGATAGAAAAAAAATTGTCTTCACAGTGCCTACTTAAATAACTCTCAGCCTACTAGGAGACACCAGTGACCTGCCCTCCCATAGGGGATACACAATAGCCCAACTGTGTGTCAATACTTTGTGAGTCAGCCATTGGAAATAATACATAGACAATTCCTTAAGTCTATAATTTACCATTACATGGATGACATTTTGCTATCTGATTCAAACATAGATACTTTAAAAAAAAGTGTTTGAGGAAGTAAAGATAGTTTTGCCTAAATGGGGATTACAAATTGCTCCTAAAAAGATTCAAAGAGGAGACTGTGTTAATTACCTAGGTTACAAAATAGGTTTACAAAAAATTAAAACACAAAACGCACAAATTAGGAGAGACCGATTACGGACTCTTAATGACTTTCAAAGATTGTTAGGAGACATTTCCAGTCTACAAAGATTGTTAGGAGACATTTCCAGTCTACGACCGGCTGTTGCAATAACACCTGATCTAATAATTCATTTAAACAAAATCTTAGATGATGATAAAGATTTAAATAGTCCCAGAAAATTAACAGCTAAAACAAAACAAAACAAAAAACTGCCCATACCTCAACTACTGACAAAATACATAGTATCCAAAAATGGATAAACAAAACTGTCAAATCTTGCCAAGACAGAGTAAGGCGGTTTTAAAAAATTTCTTGCTTTTAAAAATAGTCTGTCAGTTATTCTAGGCCTTAGCCAAAGGTGGTTACTTCAACACTGCAAACGTGACTTTGGGTGATTTCCCAGGTAGCCAGTTGTTTCTATGATTTGTTACATGTTTTGAAAGTTGTTTAATTGCACTTCCTAATTACTCAGGTAACATTATTTTTCTTCTCGGATATTCGATGGGGTTAAAGACTAGATAAATGTAGTTACTTTCCTCTCATGACTTGGCCAAGTTATTTATTATACAAGACTTAAGCTAGTTAAAATAGGATATTTGTTCTTATTGTATATAATTTTGTAATAGGTTTAGAACTCTCTTACTTAAACAAACGGGGGAGGTGCTGCGGGAGCTCCTTCTGCTCCTTCAGCCAATAGCCTTTAAGATACTAGCACACTGGGGCATGGTCTATTTGGCTTAAAAAAGCAGCAGTAGCCATGTGCTGGCTCTCTTGCCTCAGAATCCGCTTCCGGCTACCAGATTCTTTTCCTGGTTATGCAGAGGGCTGTTGTCTAGGACAATAATCTGTAAGTTTTTCCCTCTAAATAAATAACCCTTTTATTAATCGTAATTCCAGACTGGTGTGGGATTGTTTTATGACTTACTCCTTTAATAGACTATGATTATACTGGAGAAATTAAAATTATGATTGAAGCTGGGGTGGGAGTCCTTGTCATCCCTCAAGGAGCGAGAATAGCTCAACTAGTGCTTTTGCCCATGTTTCGCTCTACTAAACCATTCTTTAAACAAGAATGAGGGGACAAGGGGTTTGGCTCCACCGGACTCCCTGGAGCTTTTTGGGTTTCTAGTTTAGAGAACCTCCCTATATTTACATTAACAATTAATGGGAAAATGTTCCAGATACAGGGGCTGATTCTTCTGTGATTTGGCCCACGGCCTGGCCTCTACAGCCGTCCTCTATGGTATTATAGAATAGCCAGTTCTCCAGAGTGCAGTACCCAATATTTATATTGGAAGGATGAAGAAGGCCATAAGGGCATTTTTAGACCATTTGTCCTGAAACACCTTCCTCTCAATTTGTGGGGAAGAGATATTTTGCAAGCTATGGGAGCAGTTCTGACCACTGAACCTATGCAGTGCATGTTAACAGACCAGGGCTTTGTCCCTGGGCAGGGGTTGGGCAAAAATCTGCAGGGAGACTGCAAATTTTAGTGGACAAGAAAGTAATACAACAATAACCTGGACAGCATGCAGGGTTGGGAAATTTGTCTTAGGGGCCACTGCAGAGCAGCCAGAAAGCATTCCCGTAAAATGGAAAACTGAAAACCTGTATGGATAGAGGAATGACCCCTAAGTAAGGAAAAATTACAGGCTGCTCATACCCTGGTCTAGAAACAGCTAGAGGCAGGGTGCATAGTACCATCCACTTCTCCCTGGAATACTCTTTGTTATTAAGAAAAAGTCTGGTAAATGGAGGCTGCTGCAAGATCTAAGAGCAGTAAATGATTATATGGAAATAATGGGGGCACTCAACCTGGGCTACCTCAGCCTGTGGGTATTCCTGCAGGATACCATCTTTTAGTTATTGACCTGAAGAATCTAGCAGATGACACTTGGTGTGGTCCAGATCCCATACTGGTGTGGGGGTGAGGGGCTGTTTGTGTTTTCCCGCAGGATGCTGACAGTCCAGTATGGGTACCTGAGTGCCTGGTACGTGCTGTGGATTTTCCTGTCCGGGAGCCTGAGGATGGGACAGAGCCAAGAGATCAGATGGACACTGGTAAAGAATCCTCTGTTTCTGATGCCGGTGGGATTGGATAGCCCTATTTCTTATCTACCAGTTTTAGCACAGGTAAACCCACTGTTCCTTTGGATACCACCCACATTTTTATCACAGGAATTTGGAATATTCCTCAGTTGTAGGTACTTCTGTTAGCAGAATTCGCCCAGCTCCAGTCAGTCGCTGCTGACCTGGACCTTTGAGTTATGATTGGAGTCTTTCCGTACTTTGGGCCGAGTGCATTACTGCCTCCCCCTGGACTCTTAATTCCCATTCAGCAAAAAATTGTACTTTATCATCCTGCTAATATTTCTGGAGTTTTAAAATGTTCTGAGCAGGTGTGTCAACTGAAGAATTGCTGCTGGAGTTCTGAGGAGCTAGCTGTGGTGGTCCAAGTGCCGAGGATTGTTCCTCTACCTATCAGCCCATCCCATGATGATCAACTCATCTTGCATCAAGCAAGAAGAGATTTTGGCTTTACAGCAGCCATAATGGCCGCCATTGCTTCTGCTAGTACAATGGATACCTTATTGAGGCAGGTTGCAGATGCCTTGGCCACTCAAAGTGAATATTGCAGTTAAATTTGCAATTGGTTTTGGTTCAAGACCGCTGCTAGGTTACAACTTAACAGATACAGTGATAATGCTTAATGCTGCTATTTACAGACCCTGGAGTGCAATTTACAATTTACAAATTGGCTCTCATAAGATTATTCTAGTTAACAATACCAGGGATCCTTTCACCAGTGCTGAGACCTTACTTAAAGGGCTCTAGTTTACATGCAGACTCACTAAGGACTGAGCAGGCACAGCCTCCTTAGGAGTGCTTACATGTGCTGGAGCATCATCTTCATGGTTTCATGGCGCCAGAGCCAGAGGAAAGCTCAGGTCAATTTCACTACTTGGCAAGTCCTCTTAGCTATTGCCCCGGAGAATCCTTCAGCACAAATCTGACTGAACTTGGTGATGGGTGACTAGTGAGCCAATGACGGGAAAGGTCTTTGGGGGGCTGCCCCAACCTAAGACAGGAAATGTGTTTTAACCTGGACGCTTTCCCATGATGTGTAAAGGGGTGTTGCCTGACATCCAATGCCACCTAAGACAGGCCTGGCCATGTAATTTGTAATAAAGGGGGACCTGTAGGGCTCACAGGGCTATCCCTCCTCCCGGGGTTCATCTTGAGTACAGTTTCCAACTAAACATCCTGTTTGTTCCTGTGCTCCCTCTGTTCACACTGGTGGTTAGCATAGGGGTTTTGTTTACTCTTGAGCCTAGTAATTTCCCACCTGCCTGGGGGGATTTCCACTGTGCAGCACCTAGGTATATAAGTTTTTTCTAAGCTTGAATAAACAGCATTCTGCATCCTTTCCTCACAAGTGACTCGTCTCTTGTGTTCCTTAATCTCCAGGCCCTTGCCTGGCTCCCTTAGTGCAGCCGGTATGCTACAGGTATAGTACCATAGTATACGTAGTACAGGCGCTATAGAACCATAGTACATGTTGTAGTTCGGACGCTACAAGTGGAGGCCCTCAGCGAGATTGGGAACCAGGGATCCTCTGAGAGATCGCCCTTGGGAATAGTAAGGGGGGATTGAAGATGTCCTTGTGTCTTTGTGTGTTTGTTCATCCCTAGACTCTTGCCCGATAGTGGCTCTGGGTGGTGCAGGCGCCACAGCAGGAGGCACCACTGAGGTCAGTAATTAGATGTTCTCTGAGGGACTCCCTCCAGAAGGCTGGCCAGCAGGAAAGAAATAAAGAGGAGGCGGAAGGGTGAATTAAAGGCCTCAAAAAGAATGGAAGAAGAAAAGTAAGTTTTTAAAGAGACAGTATAGACTGTCAGATTAAAAGGAGTAAAGAAATAATAAGTCAGGCTGGAGAGATGGCTCAGTGGTTAAGAGCACTGGCTGTTCTTCCAGAGGTCCTGAGTTCAAGTCCCAGCAACCACATGGTGGCTCACAGCCATCTGTAATGAGATCTGGTGCCCTCTTCTGGCCTGCAGATGTACATGCAGGCAGAACACTGTATACATAATAAATGAATAAATAAAAAAACTTAAAAAAAAGAAATAAGCCACAAAAAGATGGAATGTGCGCAGAGAATTTGGATTATTATGCATTTTTTTTCATCCCCAGAGATGCTCTGAGGGATGCCCTCTGGAAGACTGGCCAGTAGGAAAGTAATAAAGAGGAGGCAGGAGGGTGAATTGAGGGCCTCGAAAAGATAGAATGTGTACTGTTGTTGTGTTTTCTTTTGGTATTTTGATTACAGAGACATTTATGCACCAAGACCCCCTGAAATGTCACAGTGAATACCTCCAAAGAAACTTCGCCCAATAGACAGCAGGAAGTAGTTCAGAGAATGATACTCAAATTTCCAAAATTGTTTACTAGAGGTTGTGGGGCTGAAGGGAATGCTGCGGTGGTGCCAGGAGCATTGGCAACCGCGGCAACAAGTGCTGGAGCCGAGGCAAGCCAGAGCCGTAGCCGCTCAGACCCCGCTGGGCTGCCCATCTGCGCATGGCTTATGGAGAAGGTGGCAGCAATTCCCAGCTCTGTGTATTCAAAACGGGCTTACCTGAGGAACCTGCACTGCAGCTGCAGAAGGTCCCTGAGCCTGCCTGCTGCTCTGGCCAGTTCTGGTGGTTCAGCAAATCCACACTGGTAGGATTTGCTGAAGAAGGTAGAGGCCGGAGGATCTGGAGTTCAAGGAGGACTGCTGAGCCCAGACGTCAGGATCACCACGGGTGGCAACTATTGTCACCGCTGCAGCCTCCTTAGTGGCAGCTGGAATTGCCATCGGCCAGACGGCTGCTGTGACTATCTTGTAGCCAGCACCAGCATTTAATTTCTTGTTGAATGTAGAATGAGAATGTTCGCTAGGGCATTTTCCAACTCATTGCTATCATATTTGTGCTACACCCATGCCAGTCCAGAACCTTGGTCTAATTATATAGAAAAGCAGGAGCTGTTGGGGATTGTGGACGCCCAGACCCTGAATTTTCTGTAAACACCTTGTTTTCCAATGCTTGCAGCTGCTCTGAGCAAAACGGCTTGTTTTCCTGTGTTTGCAGCTGCTCTGAGCAGGAGACCCTCAGGAGTTCCTGATAGCAGGGGAGTGGTTTCTGGTGGGTTTGGCTGGGGCGTGGCTATCAGTTAAGGGTCCCTATACAAGCTGCCCTGGAACACAATAAAGGGGGCATTCTTGTTTGTAGGATGACCCGTGTCTCTGTCTGTGTGTTTTTCTGTGTTTAAATCTCCAGGCCCTTGCCCGAGACTCGCAAACCGCCTCGTAGTGTAGGTGCCGCACTACAGGCATAGTACAGTAGCATACGTAGTAGCACGGATCATCGTTGTTACAGGCAGCAAAGTTGCTCTAATGCTCTTGTGAGACTAGCCAGAGGGGACAAACAGCAGAGCATGGCCTGGGCCTGCACCCCAGAGACTCTTACCGCTCCTTACTCCTCCCCTCCACCAGCTTCCCAAGCCTGCTGAAATCAAGCGAGGAATAATTAGGTTCAAACCAGGACCTCTCAGACCTTATCAAAGAGGTTTCTTTGTGCCATGGACCATCGTTAACACAGAAATTAACAAGTGGTTAAAGTGCAGAGAGAAAGGGTCCGGGGAGTGCTCAGCCTCAAAGGCACATCTATATGACCCTCTCCCCCAAGGCTCAGAGACTGTCATGGAAGAGGGACCAGGAAGCCTGTAAGAGCCAGAAGTTGGGGAGGACCAGAGCAGGGCATTCCAGATGTGGCCGGACTGCTGTGCTCGTAAACTCATGGCAACTGTACTTGCACAAGATTAAGCCAGTCAGCCTTCTAGCATGGAAGCAGTGAGCCACTTTCACAAGCCACATCCCCCAAAAAAGGAGCTAGGGAGAGCTGATGGCTTTTAGGGGAAGGAGATTCAGTTTTCTTTGAGCATGTGGACCTTAGTAAGTCCACGCTCCCATGGATGCCCCCTTGCCCAGGAGTATACGGTCAGCTTGGACTGAACTCAACAGGTTACATTTTTTTTTATAAAATTAAAAAGAAAAAAGATATGGATTTGGAGGGGTATAAGGAGGTGGGGCGGTTCGGAGCAGAGTTAGGAGAGGTGGGAGGGTGAGTATCGTCAAAATACAATTGTATGAAAATCTCAAAGAATAAGAATATTAATAAATGAGGTCTATATGCTGACAGGTCACCAGGGCAGGATCTAGTCCCGGAGCACACAAAGAACAGGAAGTGACCCATCCACAGAGAGACTCTGACTCACTGGATGTAAGGGGTACTGAGCACATCCCTGCCAGGGCTTCCCTGGAGACCACCAGTGCTATATTGGAGTGGGAGCTGAGAAGACCAGAGGAGCAGGGACTGAAGCACCCAGAGCTGGATCAGGAACTGCTAAGCTAGGGGAGTCGCCCAAGTGTACCAGGCTTTTTCTTTTGAACCACCAACCAGCTCCTAGGTCATGACAGAGACTTATTTTTAGTTTTGAAAGTTCAGCCTTGCTTAGGCACGCTTCTAGCTAGCTCTTTTAACTGTAGACCAATCAGGTGCCTTAGGCAGGCAAGGCAAAACAAATGCAACACATCTTTTCATAATTAAACAGGTGCAGCACAAACAAAAGTCACACACACCTTTACACAGTTAAAGTAATAGTCTGCAACATAAACAAATGTAACACATCTTTGTCTAGTTAAATTAATATTCCACAACATCAAAGCTCTAAGCTATGGAGTTTTCTCAGGTGTCACCACTGTGTGCTCCCCCATTCCCACACTGGCACACACTGCGAACCTCACAGCCTTGCTTAGTCATCATCAGACCGGTCAAATCCAGTAAACCAAGTAGGTGACATATCATTGCCACACTGTCCTGCCTCCTGGACGGGGCTGGGACTGGCCAGCCAAGTCCCAGACTCTGACCTCAGGCCACTCGGCCAGCCAGGCAGGATGAGTCATTCTCGGAAGACACTGTCTCGGATGGAGGTGAACTGCTTCATTCTCCTCCTAGAGCAATCCAGAAAAGGCAATGTGGAGGAGCAAAGAGCATTTCTTTAAGAACAAAACTGTTGTTAGGCATGGTGGTAACTCATGAGTTTGAGGCTAGCCTGGACTACATAGCTAGCACAAAGCCAATCTAGGCTACACAGTGAGATCCTGTCTTAAAAAAAAAAATCAAAGCAAAGCAACAACAACACAAAAATAAACAAAAATAAAATGAAAAAGCCCAAACCATAAAAAAATGTCATAACTCAAACACACCCAGGGGAGTGAACTGTCAGTTCAAGAGGCCATACCCTGAATGCCACTCATGTGGGTCAGCTCTCCTTACCACCTGTGAACAAAAGTATGTCCATCTCCCTGCTGACCTCTTTGCTTCCAGTCCCCTGCCTTCACCTCGGTGGTCCCTTGCTGCCAATCTACACCTACGTGAGTCCCCATAATCATCTAAGTGCTCGAACTGACTTTTAAATGAAGCAAACACTGCATCCGTCTCACTTGGACTTCTACAAAAGTGAATTCTGTGTAGAGGTTGTTTGGAAACTATTCCAAGAAGAGGGGAAGTGAGACAAGGAAGGAAGGTGTGTTAAAGTGGCAATTACCACCGTGGGACATGGTCCTATTTGGGTCCCTCTGAGCAGTCCTGTGGAAGGCTACTCAGAGTGGTCTGATGAAAGGAACCTGAGGCTGGTGCTTGGTTGAGGGGTGTCCTCGGGTTGCAAATGCACAAGTATGTTCCAGGCTGAAGGAGTGACCATGCATTGGAGAAAATGCTGATGCTTTTGAAGTGGGCTTCTGTCAGGTCACAGGAGTTCCATATCCACCATGGAGATTTCTTCATGGTTATAAAGTCGAGAATCCACATCTGTATCCTAGGCAGGTAGAAAGGTAAAAATACAAGTAACAGCTCTGTCTGTCTGTCTGTTTTCCCCGCCCCCCATGTGTATTGCAGAGGCCAGAGGAGGACATCGGGTGACCTGACCTAGCACCCTCAGCCTGTTCTAGTTTGCTTTCTGATGCTGTGACAGACCACTCTGACCAAAAGGAATCCAGGGGAAAGTTTATTTCATCTTCTATGTCGAGGTCACAATCCATCATCGAGCGATGTCAGGACAGAATCCTGCAGCAGAAACAATGGAGGAGCCCTGTCTCTTGCCTCACTCCCTAGCTTCTGCTTGGGGAGCTTTCTTATACATTCCTGTATCCACCACCTAGGATGGTGAGCTGACCTCCTACAACAATTAACAATCAAGAAAAAACACCCACAGACATACCCATAGTCCAATCTGATCAAGGCAATCTTCGGTTAAGGTTCCCTCAGAGGGGCTGGAAAGATGGCTCAGTACTTAAGAGCACTTGTTGCTCTTGCAGAGGACCTGGGTTCAATTCCCAGTACTTACATGGTGGTTCACAAGCATCCTTAATTCCAGTTCTAGGGTATCTGGTGTCCTCTTCTGACCTCCTTAGACACCAAGCATGCAAGTGATGCACCTACATACATGTAGCCAAGATACTCACACATAAAATAATTAAGTCTAGCCGGGCGGTGGTGGCACATGCCTTTAATCCCAGCACTCGGGAGGCAGAGGCAGGCAGATCTCTGTGAGTTCGATGCCAGCCTGATCTATAAGAGCTAGTTCCAGGACAGGAACAAAAGCTACAGAGAAACCCTGTCTCAAAAAACAAAAAAAAGTCTAAGATATATATATATAAAAAAGAGTCCCTCAGTTAACTCCAGACTGTGTCAACTAACTGAAGCTAACTAGGAGACTACTTTATTCCTCTGAGGCAGGGGCTCTCACTGGACTGGAACTTGCTGGTAGCCAGCAAGCCTAGCATCCTCTTGTCTCTGCCGTCCACACACTGGGGTTACAAGCGCACATACATTCATGCCTGATTTTTATGTGGGATCTGGGTTTTGAACCCAGGTCCTCAGGCTTAAGCAAGTGTTTTACTCACTTATTCATCTCCACAGCCCCCAACACTTTTTTTGTGTAGTTTTTTTCACCAACAGCTTCTACCTACAGTCTAACAACCAGATGTAATTTCATGACCATACTTATCCACAAGAGATACTGGGAAACAGGATTTTTGTTTGTTTGTTTGCTTTTGTTTTGGTTTGGTTTTGTTTTGGGGGGACAAGGCTTCTCTGTGTTTCCCTGGCTGTCCTGGAACTTGCTCTGTTAAACCAGGCTGGCCTTAAAGTCAGAGATGTGCCTGCCTCTGCCTCCCGAGTGCTGGGATTAAAGGTGTGCGCCACCACCATGGGAAACAGTTTTCATATTGGTGGCCAAATTCAGGTAATCTAGTGGTTGAGTTACTTACCCAGCCAAGATTTTATTATTCTATTGCTATGAAATAGAGGAAAATAAGCATAGGGCTGTAGCCTCCGGCTATCTGTGCCACATAACAGGACACAGGGCTGTGCCTCCTGTAATACATACCACAAGGCAGTCCCTTTGGAACAACAGGAACATCCTGTCTTCTAAAACATTGCTCTCAATATCAAGGATGGCCAAGAGAAGGCACTAACCAGAATGGAGCCAGGAGTCCTGGGGACATTCTCATCACTCTAAGGAGGAGAAGCGTAGTGGGCAGGAGATGAGCAGGGACCCCTTTTGCCTGTTTCCCTGAACATCTGTGGCATTGGCTCCACAGGAAACTTCCCTTCATCTTATAACCAATTGTTTCCTGTTCAAATACTTATGCCCAGGGCACTCGCACATTCATCCTTTTAATGTTCATCCTAAATTGAGGGCACCTCTGCACCCATATCAGATGATATCATCTTCTTTCTTCCTTCCAGAAGTCTTGAGCTTAGTCATTTTCTGGGACTTCTTCCTTTGTTGCATGCATGCACAATCGGCATTCTTCCATTGATGTGACCTTGACACCCTTAGAGATACCCTCTCTCATTTCACCAATCCCATCGTGAGGTTTCCCCGTGTCACTCATCTCTGAAATCCCCACAAGGAATCCTAGTCATTGGGAGGCCTTGCCCTACAGACAGTACCTCCCAAGGGCCTGTCTGAGTCAGGAGCTTGAGATCTGCTTGTCCATTGCTTGGTTCTGAACTGTCATTCATTGAATGACAAGAGTACGTCACCCCTGAAGAAGGTCACTGCCCCCTTCACTTCCCTCTCTATGTGTGGATTTGGCAAACCACTTCTTTGAATTGGGAATGGCCTCTGTGAGTGGGAGGGGCATTTGGGGAGCTGAGGACTCGGTCCCAAAAAGCCATGGAGCTCTCATCTGGCCATCTTTTTGTTTTTTGGTTTTTCGAGACAGGGTTTCACTGTAGCTTTGGAGCCTGTCCTGGAACTAGCTCTTATAGACCAGGCTGAACTCGAACTCACAGAGATCTGCCTGCCTCTTCCTCCCAAGTGCCACCACTGCCTGGCTAATCTTCCATTTTAACAAGTGCGTTTGAGATACTTCCCCTCAATCTCCAGCCACTTTTTCATAAGGAGTCTCAAGTCACCTTGGAAGGCCATCTTAGGAATTTTAGTTGATTGCTCCAGCTGAGTTGTTTTTTGTTTTGTTTTGTTTTTCGAGACAGGGTTTCTCTGTAGCTTTGGAGCCTGTCCTGGAACTAGCTCTTGTAGCCCAGGCTGGCCTTGAACTCACAGAGATCCACCTGCCTCTGCCTCCCGAGTGCTGGGATTAAAGGCGTGCGCCACCACTGCCAGGCTCCAGCTGAGTTCTTAGCAGTTAGCATCAATTGCCAGTCGTGTAAATGAGCCATCCTGAATTTGGAGTCAGATCTTCAGATGACTGCTACCCTAACCAACTCCCAAACCCAACCCAAGTGAGAACTGATCTAGCCCGATCATCTCCCCCAAACATAATACTCACACCAAGTGTTTAGCTACTGAGTGTTAGAGCAGAAGAGTGGCTAAGCCAGGAACTGAAGTCTGTCCTAATCACCCTGGAATGCCAGCTCCCCCAGTCTGCCCACCTCCTGCTCCAGGTGCACTAACGGCTGGCAGACGGCAGCTGGTGGTTCCGCTCATGCAGATGTAAGTGGAAAGCAGGATTTAATTATGGAGTGGGTGAAGACTCAATAGATATTTGCATAAAGAGATTTTTGTTCGTTCCCCTTGAATAACCTGACAAGTTACACTCCCACCTCACTCCTGCCCCATCTCTGTGTTGTGTTTTTGTTTGTGCTGTTGCTTTGGAGCAAATGTGGCAGGAGAACAGCGCCTTTTCAGAAGATGCCTGGGCGTTCCTGTTTGTTTCTGTTTTCCAGAAGCTGTTAAGGCCCCATTTCTAGGTGAAAAGCAATGGGGTGATCGTCGGGGGCACGCACACACAGACGACCACATCCTAGATGCCTTAGAAATAATGGTGAAACTTCACAGTTGGGAATACATTTGACCCTAGTCATGAGTGAATGGCGCAGTTCAGGAAGTATGCACCACTGACCTGCGCACAGCCTAATACAAGGCAGGGACAATCAACAGCGCAAAGCACAGAGAACAGATGCAGGAAAGGGTGTGGTTCTATGGAGCTGGGGATAGATGGGATTTGAGTATGGATTTATAAATACAGTGATTGATAGATACACAGCAGGATGAACGTAGACATTGATACCTGCATTTAAAGAAAGATATAGAAATATAGATGTCTGAGGCATATATACACTTCTCAGGTAACTTATCTATGTGTGATAAATATAAGTATCTTTATAGGGAAAGGATTATGAGAGGGCTAGCAATTTGAAGAAATTTTTAAACTTTATTGTTGCTATTTTTTAAAAAATCATTTATGAGTATAAAGACTTCCAAGCTAGAAATATTCTCTCTCCTTTTTTTCTCCCCCCCCCAAGTTGGTGTCACTATGTAGCCCTGGCTGTCCTGGAACTCGCTCTGTAGACCAGGCTGGCCTCGAACTCAGAGATTCACCTGCCTCTGCCCCTGGAGTGCTGGGACTAAAGGTGTGTACTATGACTGCCTGTCTTATGATATTCTTTAAATTTTTCATGGAAATATTTTTTTAAAAATTGGTATGAAGAATAGCATGTATACTATTAAATATGATTATAGAAATGTTCAAGAATATGTCCTGTTGGTACTCTGCAGTTAAGAGCACTTGTTACTCTTGCAAAGAACCTGGGTTGAGTTCCCAATATCCATATGGTAGCTCACAAACACCCTTAACTCCAGTTCTAGGGGACCCAATGTCTCCTTCTGATTTCTGAGGGCATCAGGCAAGCCCATGCTACACATACATACATGCAGGCAAAATAATTATGCACATAAAACAATGTCCCATTGGGTATCTATACTGGGGTATAGCACACAAAAACTCTTAGAAGAGTGAAGTATGGGATCACTTTATTTAGCATTGTAAATTGTTTTACAGTATTTGTCAATAAACATAATTAAAAAGTGAAAGTTCAATATCAGGGTATAGCCGTGAGAACCTGTATCCCCAGCTACTGGGGTGGGGTGGAGAGGAATCCCCAGGCAGGAAGGGCACATGAGTCCAGAAGGTCAGAGCCAGCTAGGTCAACAGGAACCAAAAAGAAACAAAGCAACGACTGGCTTAGTACTGTCACCGTCCAAGCGGCCACCAAATGCCACCAATTATCTAGTGCCCGCCCTCGTGGCCACGCCATGGAGCGCCTTAATAAAGCAGCGCTGGACGCGCTGCAGTCCCCAGAGTTCAGAAATGAAAACTCTTTATCTTCAACCCGCAAGACACCCCTGATCTTCACGGCTTTAATGATCACAGTGCCTGTCAGGTTGTATTTTACAACTAAATCTTATGCATTCGAAGGCGGCTTCAGAATGTCCAATAGAGACAGCTACTTTTTTTTTTTGACGCAGTTGTTGCTGTTGTTGCTGTTCCTGTGGTTCTGGCCCTGTTTGTCAATGTGGCCTGGAATGAAGGCCCACGACAGTGGTGTGAAGGCAAACAGGATTAAAGTGAACACCACCTTCTGATAGCATGAAATTTATTTTTGAAAATGTTAAGTACTTCTGGGATATTCATAATAAACACATTTTGTTTGAATAAAGTTGAAAGAACACACAAAACCCCACAACTCTTGTAGGGGGAGAGAGAGAGAATAAGTATAATGTCTTAGCTTCTTTCCCTGCCGCACATTAACTATAACCAATTGGGGAGGAGGGACGCATTTCTTCTCACTATTCTATTCCCAGGGCAGGAACCTGGAGGCAGGCACTGAAGCAGAGGCCGTGGAGGGTGCTGCTTCCTGGCTTGCTCCTCATGGTTGACTAGCTTTCTTATACAGCCCAGAACCACCTGCTCAGGGGTGGCACTGCCCCCACACTGAGCTGGGCCTTCCCACATTAATCTTTTATTAAGAAAATGCCCCCACAGATGTGCCTACCAGCCAATGGATAGAGGCATTTTCTCAGTTGAGGGTCCCTCTTCCCAGGTGACTCCAGCTTGTGTCAAGTTGACAGAAAATTAACTAGCACAGGTACCAAAAACCTTAATTCTGGAGCTGGACCTGAAGGTCAAGTTCTGGAATCCCAGCTCTCTCTCAGGAAGCTGAGGCAGAAAGAGCTGTCTAATCAAAGACAGCATAGGCTACATCATGAGACTCTGTGTCCCCAGACAACTCCAATCTGGATGCATCAAGCAGGAACAGTGCTTGCTTTGGAGGTCGTGTTTGTCTGAGGCCCTTGGGAGACACTAGGTTTACCCGCAAAGTTCACAGCAGCATAGTGGAGCAGGCAACTGAGTCAGGTGCTTTCTGAGTCCTCTACAAGAAATCAGGCCAGAAATGAAAACCGGAAACCACTAATTGTGTCAGAAATTGAAACAAGAAAGTGCTGACTCATTCGTGCCCTGGTTTCCTTTTTGGAGGCTGGCCAGCCCCGGCCATGTTCACACTGTAGGAAAGTGACAGACCTAGGCCCTCTGCTGTCTGTTAGGAGCTTCTACACAGCAGGGCGCTCCCTAGACTCCAGCCTCTTAAGACTGGGAGGTGAAGCCCCTGTGCCGATCCATGGAGCTGAATGTGAAGCTCCCTGGGAATTCAGCAACAGTAAAAGGTTTCTGAATGCATTGTTGTGATCTGCTGGTCTGTCCCCTGGTAGCCATATTTGTCACGTGATTTCTCTCCCACCCTCCTGAAGGTCACACAGGAGTGCTTTGCTCTATTCATTAAACCTGGATTTATTAATTTGGTTTGATTGGCTTATTACATCAAGTGACAGTGGATAGCCAATAACTGGGGATTCCAAATGCATGGTGGCACATGCCTTTAATCTCAGCATTCCACTGGGATTACTGGAGGAAGAGGCAGGTGGATCTCTGTGAGTTCAAGGACAGCCTGGTCTACAAAGCAGAGTTCCAGGACAGACAGGACTGTTACACAGAGAAACCCTGTCTCAAAAAACAAACAAAACAAACACACAAAAGTAATGGATTAAAGGACTGGATAGATAGCTCAATGGTTAAGAGCACTGGCTGTTCTTTCAAAGGACCCAGGTTCAATTCCCAGCACCCACATGTCAGTTCACGTGTGTCTGTAACTCCAGTTCCAGGGCTTCTGACATCCTCGCACAGACATACATGCAGTTCAAAACACCAATGAACATAAAATAAAAATAAATTATTAAAAAAATAAAAGAGGGCTGGAGAGATGGCTCAGTGGTTAAGAGCATTGCCTGCTTTTCCAGAGGTCCTGAGTTCAATTCCCAGCAAGCACATGGTGGCTCACAACCATCTGTAATGAGACCTGGTGCCCTTTTCTGGCCTGTGGGCATACATGCAGACAGAACACTATACATAATAAATAAATAAAATCTTTTTTTTTAATTCTTATTTTTTTCTACATATGTCACCTAAATACAAACACAGAAGATGTTAACAAGTCCTAGCTACCAAATTGATGTCTGTTCTGACAACTGTATACAATATTCTGTCTGTGTGTATGCCTGCAGGCCAGAAGAGGGCACCAGACCCCATTACAGATGGTTGTGAGCCACCATGGGGTTGCTGGGAATTGAACTCAGGACCTTTGGAAAAGCAGGCAATGCTCTTAACCTCTGAGCCATCTCTCCAGCCCATACTTAAAATCTTTTTAAAAAATTAAAAAAATAAAAAGAGCTGGGAGGTGGTGGCGCACACCTTTAAATCCAGCATTTGGGAGACAAGAGGCAGGCAGATCTCTGAGTTTCAGGACAGCCAAGGCTACACATAGAAATCCTGTGTAGAAAAACCAACACCCTCTCAAAAAAAAAAGAAGGAAAAAGAAAGTAAAAATATTAATTTGACTTGTGATTAGGAGAGAATTCCTGACAGTTTCTGAAATGCCCTAAACAAACTTCTGTCATTTTATGTTACTAATTTATGCAAATGGCATCTCAGAATTATAAAATTAAAATGTCAATCAACTCTGAAAAACACTGAAGCTCTTCTCCGTCTGAAGTGCCACTCAGCCAACACTTCCTCCATAGCCAGCTGTGGAGACAGAATCGCGTCCGTGTCATTAGCGTGTACATTTGCTTCTGTGTCTAATAATAAAAAAATGCTAAAATTATATCTGTATCAAAGAAATGTTTTAAAAACAAATCTGATTTATTATTAGGAGATGTTTGGTTGGTATCTAGTGTGTCACAGCACACGAATGGAGGTGTGAGGACAAACTGTGGGGGCTGGTTCTATCCCTCCACCTGTGTGTCTCAGGGATCCAACTCAGGCTGGTAGGTGTCAGGCACACCCACCCACTGAGCCATGGGCCGCTTAATCCTTCCTACAAGGCAGTGAGCTTTCTACAGATTTAAGCTATCTCATGTCCCTGATCAAAAACCTTCAAGGCGTGCCTGTTGAATAGTCAGCTCTCTTGTCTTAGGCCTGCATTGTGTAACCTAACCTGCTTTGTAATTGTGCAGTTTTGGGGGGAATTTTCTCTGCCCATGGAGATGAGTCCAGGAAAGCAGACGCAATCCATGCCGGCTAAGCAGAACTCACCCTGGGATGTTTCTGCCTGGGGACCTCAGGGGAGACTTGGCCATGCACACAAGCTTGAAGCATCTTGAGAATCTGGCTCCAGCCTCCCTGACGTTTGATGCCCTGAGTAAGAGGCTAAGCAGCATTGTAATTAGCTCACTCCCCCGGAACAGTTTCATTGCTCTGCTCAGTCGTTGTGGCCGTCAGACCCAGACTGACCTGAGGAGGCCTCGGCTCCCATTTCTAGGAGGAAACAGGTCAGCCAGTTTGGGAAGCCCAGGAAGAGAACTCTGAAAGGAGGAGGAATGGCATAGCCTATAATCCCCGCTGTTCCTAGGCTGTCTGCCGAGAGCACACCGGAGACCATGACACAGGAAGAAGGAGATGCAGGCCTGGCCACATCACTCAAATCCTGGGTAGAGGAGGATTCAGCACAGCAGTTCCCAAATTCCCTTGTAAATTTCAGTCAACTTGAACAGTGTTTTTAAAATTTGCACTCTCATGAGCCCTGAATGATTCACTGGTTCTTTTTGGAAGCAGCTGTATTTTGAGATCATTTTCAGGAGTTCTTTAAATATCCTGAATGCTCCACTTTCAAGGGTGAATCAAAAAGAACCCTTTCCGTGGGGGAGGGGGAAGGGAATTGGTGTCGACTGGGTAGAGAGCTTGGTTTGCAAGATGAAAAGATTCAGGCACAGCGCACAACGGTGTGCTTAACACTGCCCACCTGCAACCTAACAACGCTTAAACTGGACCAGCACCATGGCTCAGGATTGACCATCATCCCACAGAAGGAGGACAGAAAAGACTCCTTAGAGCTATCTTTCGCCACATGCACAAGCCACGGTGTGCACATGTGCACAGATATGTGCATGCACAAATAAATACATAAACATATGAATAAGTCAGGCAATGTGTGCACACGCCTTTAATCTCAGCATTTGGGAGGAAGAGGCAGGTGGATCTCTGAGTTCAAGGCCAGCCTGGTCTACAGAACGAATTCCAGAACAGTCAGGGCTGCACAGAGAAACCCTGTCACAAAAACAAAACAAACAAAAAATACACAAATAAATAAATATGACTGAATTGGGAAGCTTAAAAGTATGTATGTTAAGCACAACTTTAGAATTCTTGAGAATGCTGGCACTCACATGTGTCTGAATTCATCTAACTGTGAAGTTAGAATTGAGTACATTTTATGACAAAGGAGTTGTGTCCTAGTAAAACCTATTTTTTTTTTTCCAAAACAGGGTCTGTGTAGGTTTGGTTGTTCTGAAACGCCATATGTTGGCCAGGCTGCAACTCAAAGAGATTGCTTGCCTCTGCCTCCCTAGTGCTAGAAGTGAAGGTGTGCCGCTGTGCCCAGGTGTGCCGCTGTGCCCAGGTAGTAAAACTGATTTTTTTAAAAAAAGGAGAATGGTTTTTCCACAGCACACAACCTCATGGTATCCTGTGACATCATGCTTCAGAACCCCATCAGGACCCAAACACCCACTCCCTCACGGACAGGGAATGTTCTGAGGCAGATGCTGTGGGCTTGTTTTGTGACCCAGAGGATGTTGTGAAAGGACTGGACAGACGTGCAACTGGCTGAGTGATGGACCCACCAATGTGCAGAGGCATGTTACGTCTTCTCTGATTCATTTACTCTTTCTCTCAGCAAACACTTATTTAACAACAGCTGGCTTAGAAATCTGAAGTGACACAAACTAACAAAAGTCTGTGCTTCGATGCATTACATTCTAGTAAGGGGGTGGGAGGACACAGTAAAGGGGCATATATGACAAGTAATATAAACTGTGCTTCTATGCATTACATTCTAGTAAGGGGGGACACAGGGTATATATAACAAGTAATATATACTGTGCTTCTGTGCATTACATTCTAGTAAGAGGGGACACAGTAAAGGGGCATATATATATATCATGTAATATATACTGTGGTAGTTGGTGATGATGATTTAGAAGGAAAATAAATCAGGTTGAGGGATCAGGAGCCCGGAGGACATCTGACTGATGACATCACAAATGGACCCTACACACCAGCACTGCTGCCCTCGGGAAGGGTTGATCTCAGGCAGATTAGCAGGGAAATTCATTCAAGGGAGAAGGGAAGATATCAGTAAATCAATCATAGCTAGGGCCAGCATCATGACTACGTGGTTTGTGTGGTCACATAGGGACCTACACATAGAAGGTCTTAATGTTCTACCAATATCCTGGATTTTTATTTATTTTTGGATTTTATTTATTTAATCTTATGGGGAGGTTTCAAAACAGGGTTTCTCTATAGCTTTGGAGCCTGTCCTGGAACTAGCTCTTGTAGACCAGGCTGGACTTGAACTCACAGAGATCCACCTGCCTCTGCCTCTAGAGTGGTGGGATTAAAGGCGTGTGCCACCACCACCCGGCATGAGTTGAACTTCTTGTACTTGGGTGGCAGGCACTTAACCAACAGCTACCACCTCAGCTGAGGCTTCTTCTTGGCCAGATTCCTTCCTGCTGATTTTCCTGCAGAGGCCTATACACAATCACCATTTTAACTTCTGCATAACTAGCCATTTTAGAATGCTGTTTAGGCCTGGCAGTTGTGGCACACGTCTTTAATCCCAGCATTCAGGAGGCAGAGACAGGCAGATATCTGTGAGTTCAAGGCCAGCCTGGTCTACACAGCCAGTTCCAGGACAGGCTCCAAAGTTACAGAGAAACCCTGTCTGGTGGGGGGAAGGGGGGCAGGAATGCTTGTGATGTCAGAGGGCAGCATTTTCTCAAGTTCCTCTGAAACTCTCTCTGGCTTATGTTATAGCATTATAACTTTGATTTTTAGATAAGACTTTAGGACCACTTTGCAACCCCTCCCTACTTTTCCTGTAGGACTTTAATTAGGATAGAATAGCAGTTGTAGATAAACGTTTGCTTTAGAAAATTGAGACTTAATAAATTAACAAAATAATTTTTACGAATCTCAGTAAGATTCCATGATTTTCACCAAATGGGTTAAGTAACTTTATATTAACTTAATCCTCAAGTGTGTTCAGTTTTTGTGAACAAGACTTTGTTTTACTGAACATGGAGATAAGTATTATCTAGATGTTATCATGCTAAAGTGGAAACATTCTCAACTTCTATATTCTCATCTATTTTACTAAATTATCTTATTTGTGCTGATTTATTATTTTTTTAAAATTTATTTCTAGACAGGGTCTCATGTGTAGGCCTACTTGTCTTGGAACTCACTATGTAGACCATGCCGGCCTCAAACTCACAGAGATCCTCCTGCCTCTGTCTTTGCCTCCTGAGTGCTGGGATCAAAGGCCTGTGCCAGCCACTAAACTTGGCTCGGATTTTTAAGACATTCTCTTGTTTTTTAAGGGTTATAATAGACTTACTTACAAACTGTGACTGGTCTTTCCCCCTAGGCACTTCTCGTTTCTGTGGCAAGAATGAAACTTGCCATGTTAGATGATATAATTTTCATTTCCACTATTTTCTGGGATCTCATGACCCACTCTTTCTAGCTTGGCAGTGCTGAGGGTGTTCTTTGCCTTAGGGAAGAGGTGACACAGCAGAAAGGAGGAAAAGGAAGTCATGTTGTCAAGTCTGTCAGATATGGAACAGCAGATGACAGAGTGACCATATGTCAGGTTCCTCAGTGTTGACCCAAGTCCCTGAGCTGGGTGTCACAGATATGGTAAACAAGCAAGCTCTTATGAGCTTTCCCAGATGAAGCCAAAACCAATCAAAGGGCACAATTTCCAGACGGACAAACTGATGTCACTGAAGTACAGATCAATGGAAGAAAAGAGAATTGACTCTCCACCACAGATGGCTTAAAAAGAGCCTCTTTCCCCTCTCCCCACCCCCAACCAGGGTCTCTCTGTGTAGCCTGGCTGTCCTGGAACCAGGCTGCCCCCACTCAGAGATCCACCTGCCTCTGCCTCCAGAGTGCTGGGATTAAAGCCGTGTGCACCCGGCTAAAAAGTGCCTCTGAAGACTAATGAAATGCCTCTAGATTCTGAGGGGAAAAAATTAGTTAGAAGCAAATGTTCAACACTGAAAAATATCGCTGCACCCTATCTTCATGGTCCGGGAGCCCAGGCACTGACATAAACAGACGGTGAGAGCTGGGGGGGGGGTATAACTGTCAGGAGAGAGAGACCCCAGGCAGACGGACAACTGCAGTCTAGTGAGATCCATGGTCTTTTCCTCAGCAGTGTTCAAGAGGCAGCAAATCTATCACTTCTTCATGGAACTAAAAACTATGGGTTCACTTGGGCAGCAGAGCTGGCCCCAAGAGCACCGTGCTGGAGGCAGCAGCATGACTTGACATGGGTCTAGACAGACCTCCCCAAAGCTCTTAAATCCTTGGACATTCCCACCAAGTAGGCACAACTGCTCCTGCATATCCAGCTGAGAGGCAGAAACATCTGAGAGACACAGACCGAAAGAGGATTCTCAGGGGAGCCCAGGGACTGTAGTGGCATTTCTTTTGTATTTTAATAAAGAAAGCTTGCCTGAAGATCCGAGAGTAAAACAGCCCCACTGGTCAGCCTTACAGACCAGGTAGTGATGACACACGCCTTTAATCCCAGTAGTCATACTAGTAGCCATAGAAACCAAATGGTGCATGCCTTTAAGCCCAGAACTAGAGAGGATTAGGCACAGTCTCATTCTGAGATTCCTGGAGGCAGGATTGACATTTTAGGCCTGAGGTAGAGGTGAGAGCCAGTGGCTGGCTATTTTGCTTTTCTGACCTTCAGGTTTAACCCCAATTTCTTTCTGAGTTTTTATTAATCGTGCTTCAAGGGAGCCCCACAGAAATTATGTTGTGTACACTCCAGACAAGTCATATTTTAGCAACTAGTAGCCTCAGCCTACGTGTAGGTCCTAGCGCTTAGAAGGGTAGGGCAAAGTTCAAGGCTAGCCTGGACTACACACACTGTCTCAAAAATCGTACGAATGAAACAGCAAAAGCTCAGGGGCAAGGAGATGGCTCAGCGAGTAAAAGCACTGCTGGCACAAGCCTGGTGGCCTGCGCGTGCAGGACACAGTACACTCATCTGTCATCTTACCAGTCCTGGGGGAGATGAGAGGCAAAATAGGAGAACCACCCAGAACTAGCTTCAGGTCGGCTAGCCTGGACTACACAGCACAGCACAGAGACCCTGCCTCAAAAGGTGGAAGGCAAAAAGCAACTCCCCAAAGTTGTCCTCGGAATCCACACACACCCTGTCACGTGTGTGTACTCTCTGGAATAATGCCCGTGCTCACACACACGTGCACACACAAAGTATTTTTTTAGACTTATTTATTATGTATATACAGTGTTCTGTCTGCATATATGCCTGCACACCAGAAGAGGGCACCAGATCTCATTACAGATGGCTGTGAGCCACCATGTGGTTGCTGGGAATTGAACTCAGGACCTCTGGAAGAGCAACCAATGCTCTTAACCACTGAGCCATCTCTCCAGCCCCCACAAAATAAATTTAAAAAAATTAAAACCTACAAACTAAATACTAGTGTAGACGCTCACAGGTCAGGGGCTTCCCCTCCGTGGAGCTCTTGACACTACGTGATGTCCTTGCTCCCAAATGAGATGGTAAAGCTTCCAGGAAGGGGAATACTCCCTTAATGACCAGATGGATTTCCATCACCTGGAAGAATGATGACTCATGACAGAAAGTCAAAATTCAGTGGAATTTTTTAAAATTTAAAAAAAAAAGCCGTATTTCTTTAGAATTCGAGTGTGTGGCTGAGATTTATGCCTGCGGTGGCCTCATTAGCCAGAATGACAGGTATCTGCAGGCACACCCCCCTTGCTTCTGATCTTAATGGGAATGTGTCTGACATTTTGTTAGTTGTGATGTCTGCTGGTTATTGTTCATATTTTATGAGGTTAGGTGGGGTTTATTTGTCAACACTAAGTTCAGGATGGGTATTTAGTTTTACCTGTTGCAGGCTTTGGTAGCTATCAAAACAGTCACATAATTTTCCTGCTTCACCTGTGAAGGCAGGTCAATGTATAACACAATACCCTTGACTTTGCCGACTTATTTTAATCAAAAGCTAGGCTTTATCCTTCCATAACTTATGCATAATCTTAAAATCAATATTTGGAAATTAATTTGGGCAAGATTTTATGAGGGTTATACTAGGTTTGTAAACAGTGACACATTTAGACATTCTTCATGGTCTAGACTCTGAAGTCACCCACAGCCCTCATGGTTTATTAGAAATTTCACAGCATATTATCAACTAGGTCTGAAAATTTAGGGAAGACTTTAAAAAAAACTATATATATGTATGTGTATATGTATATATATTATATACATGTATATATATGCATACACATATATTTTTCTTATACATATATTTTGTTTTTTGAGAGAGTGTTTCTTTGTGTCCTGGCTGTCCTGGAACTAGCTGTAGACCAGGCTGGCCTTGAACTCACAGAGATCCACCTGCCTCTGCCTCCCTAGTGCTAAGATTAAAGACATGCACCACCACTCCCCAGGTTAAAATTTATTTGCATGTGTGCATGTGTGTGACGGCATATGCATGCTGGTGTCCACAGAAGTCAGAGAGACTCAGTCCCCTGGAGCTCAGTGGCCATGCGGGTGCTAAAACCTGAATAAGTGCTCTTAACTAATGAGCCATCTCTCTAATCCTAAGACTTTTTCTTCAATGCTAGGAATCAGGGCCTTATGCATGCAAGGTAAGCATTTTACCAGAGTCACAGTTATACTCTAGACTGTGTGTGTGTGTGTGTGTGTGTGTGTGTGTGTGCACGCGCACATCTGTGTGTGTATAAGGATGTAAGAAGTGTGTGTGTGTTTGTGTGTGTACGTGAAAGATCAGATGCGGAGGTCAGAGGACAATCTCAGTGTCTATCTTTGCCTTCTACCAGAGACAGGGTCTTTTTGCTGCTTGCTGCTGCACAGGACAGGCCAGCAGGCTGCTGCGCTTTCAACGGTCCCCCAGTCTGCTTCTGCTCTTGCTGTCAGGGCACTGGGGTCATGTAGTGTTAAGATGTTTTTGCTTTTTTTTCTGTTTAAATAAAAAGAAAAGTTTTAACTTTAACACAGAAAAATTACATATAACAAAACAGGTATCAAGCAAGAATTACAGTTACAATATTTATATTTATCTTTTATCATAACTAAGGAAAACTATATTATTACTATCTATTCTTCAACGCCATCAAACACTCCAGAAGGATATAATATTACCTAAGTAAACAGGAAGTACATTGTAAGAAACTTCCAAAACTCTAGAAATGACAGAGACATCTTGCTGCCTGGACAGTCACCCAAAGTGCTTCTGTACCATTGGGGCATCCATCTTCAGTCTACAGGCCCATAGCATCTGGCAGACTTTCCCATGAAGCAGGAAATTTCAAAGACAGTTTCGCCTATATTGGCAGTTTGTCAGTCACTTTTTTCTGTGTCCTGTAGAATGTCTGGCAGACTCTTTCATGAAGCAGGAACCCTGAAGGATTGTCTCACCTTTAGGCAAGTTCAGCAGTCATTTCTCTGTGGGTCCTGCATATCCAGTTCATACAGCATAGCATCAAGCAGTCTAGGCAAGAGCAGTTTCTTGCCCAAATGACTAGCAAACTCCACAAGGAGCCTTTTCAATGCCCATCTTCCTCTTGAAGTAATTGGTGCTGCCAGGAACAGATGTGTCTCATTGTTATGAAAAGTCCTAAGTTTTTAAAACATTTTAAATGCCATATTCTGTAGTCTTTGAAAGGTTTGAAGAATGCCAATCCATCTGAAATACATCTCTGTACATCTAGAAAACCTAACTAACATGACTACAAACGTGACTATTATAGATGATTATCTATTAACCTATATTTCTTAATTATACATTTCATTTTTAAATGAGCTGCACAAACACAATACCTTAATCAAGAGCATATCTATATATATATATAGATAGATAGATCTTAAATTTGTATCAATAAACCAAGATCCATACCAATGCAAATCTCTATAGTATATCCCCCTTTAAATGTAAACAAACATTTATAAACAATCATTTAGGGAATTTGGACATAGTTCTCTCCAAACTGCTTCCTGCTTTTTGTTGAGTGAAGTATTTTCATTTTGGGGGTGTTCATGGTGACCTTTCGGGGGATTTGGTCCATCAAACCACATTAGTCTGGAAGGATTCCACAGGTTCTCATCCTGTGTGGAAACAAAAGAAGAACCTCTTTTCCAAAGCAACATATCCTTAGACACAAAGTTTGAAGACAAGATACCTTTAAAGTATATATGTTGGTTACTTAGATCCTTCACAGTCAAAAAGTTCAAAGAAAACGACGTTTTTGCTCTTTTGGGGAGCCCGCCACCCAGCTCCCAGATAAATCACATGGAGGCTTATTCTTAGTTATAAATGTCCGGTCTTAGTTTGGATTGTTTCTTGCCAGTTTTCCTTAACTTGTATTATTCTGTCTACCTTTGCCTCTGGTCTTTTACTGTTCTCTTACTTCTGTAAATCTTAAAACTTACTCTGTAGATAGCTGGACGGCTGGCCTCTGATGTCCTCCTCCTCGGGCTACCTCTCCTCCCAGATTTCACCTTCTATATAGTCTTTCTGCCTGCCAGCCCTACCCATCCTTTCTCCTGCCACACTATTGGCCATTCAGAGCTTTATGAGACCATCAGGTGTTCTAGATAGACAAAGTATCACAGCTTCACAGAGTTAAACACATGCAGCATAAACAAAAGTCACACACCTTAACATAATATCCCCACCAGAGTAAAAGATGTGTGCTACCTGGCCTGGCCACACTTGGATTCTGGGGATTCAAACTCAGGTCCTCACACTTGAGCAGCAAATGCTTTACCTATTGAGCCATCTCATCAGCCCTGGAGTAAGACTTTTAGGTTTGATTTTTTATTTTATTTTATTTTATTTTGAGTTTCTCTATGTAGCCCTGGTTGTCCTATAACTCAATACATAGGCCAGGCTGGCCTTGAATTAAAGAGATTGATTGTTTTGCCTCCCAAGTGCTGGGATTGGGAGGTGTGCACCACCATGGCTGACTTGAAGTTACTTTTTAAATAGTTTCTTGACTATTTTATTATTTTTATGTGTATGGGTGCTTCACTGAATTGTGTGTCTGTGCACCACATACAAGCGGTATTCATGGAGGACAGAAGCGGCATTGGCGTTCCTGAAACTGGGGTCACAGATGTCTGTGAGCCACCACGAGGGTAATGGGAATTGAACCTGGATCCTCTGGAAGAGCAGCTAGTGCTCTTAACTGCTGAGGCATTTCTATAGCCCCTAAAAAAATGATTTTTACCACCTTTTTCAGTCCACTAGAATTAATTTCCTTCAATAGCTGGTCCATCCAGACTTCCATTTCTTTTTGAGGCAACTTTTAACTAATTGTGTGTATGAGAGCTTTGCTTGCATGTTTGTCTGTGCAGCGGGTGTATGCCTGGAGCCCACAGTGGTCAGAAGAGGACATCAGGCTGCAGATGATTCCTGATTAAAGTGCTATGTATACAGTAGGTGCTCAAATTACATACATACATATAACTTCATGGAAAAAGGTGGAATTCAAGGTGAATTCAAATGTAATTTTAAATCAAAGGCTCGAGATAAAAGCCAAGGTTAGATTAATACCATGACTGATTATAGTTAAAAATATGTAAAGGATCTAGTTGTATGATAGAGTGAACTTCAAAGTTCCTGTTCTGCTTTGGTGGTTAATGTTTAAGTTGAGCTGTTTTAACAAAGGTATATTTTGCTCCAAAAGCACTCTCTAGTGCCTAGTTTCAGTGATCTGGGGCTTGGTAGGCAGGCAAATGCAGGTCCATTCTGCCAATACTCGATATGCCATTATAGACTCTGTACCTGCCTCCTTTGGTTTTTCTAGATTGCAAAATCAGTCTCTGCACAATGAGAGATTAACGTCTTTGATGCCAATCTGATAAGACTGCTGGAGACAGAAGGCTTTCCTGCCCCTCGCTGGAGGAGAGCCCCAGAAGCGCCAGCACAGCAACACAGTAGGAGACCTCGTGATCAATGCTCAGAACAAACAAGAGGCTTGGCCCAACACCAGCACCACGCCATGGCTCTTTGGGTGAATTCCCCATTAAATGGGGAATGTTTTACCATTTTCTGATGTTCCCAGTTCAATATAGGCAAACCAACAATGTACCATATTTACAGGATAAACAAAAAGTACTGATCAACCAGGCGGTGGTAGCACACACCTTTAATTCCAGCACTCAGGGAGGCAGAGGCAGGCGGATCTCTGTGAGTTCGAGGCCAGCCTGGTCTACAAGAGCTAGCTCCAGGGCAGCTAGAGCTGTTACACAGAGAAACCCTGTCTTGAAAAAAAAGTATTTATCACCTTAAAAGATGTAGAAAATTGTTTACTAAAACTCAGCATTCTGCTGGGCAGTGGTGGTACACAGCTTTAACCCCAGCACTCAGGTGGCAGAAGCAGGAGGATCTCTGTCAGTTCAAGACCAGTCTGAGGCCAGCCTGATCTACAAATTGAGTTTCAGGACAGCCAGGGTGGTTATACAGAGAAACCCTATCTGAAAAACAAAAACCCCCAAAACCTCAGCATCCTTTTATGGTAAAAGCTCTCAAGAAGGTAAGCACAGAAGGAATATACCTTTGAAAAATAAAGACCATACCTTTTGCCTCTGGCCTTTTACTGTTCTCTTACTTCTGTAAATCTTAAACCTTACTCTAGGGGCTAGAGAGATGGCTCAGCGGTTAAGAGCACTGGCTGTTCTTCCAGAGGTCCTAAGTTCAATTCCCAACACACCCACATGGCAACTCACAACTGTCTGTAACTCCATTTCCAGGGCATCTGACTCTCACACAAATGAACATAAAATATTAATAATAATAATAAAATAAATTTTAAAAAACTTACTCTGTAGATAGCTGGATGGCTGGCCTCTGATGTCCTCCTCCTATACATCAATACCAAAACATTTATCTCAAATGGTATATAAGATTGTTTATACTTTTTAAATTTATTTTTATATGTATGGGTATTTTGCCTGCATGACTATGCACCATATCTGTCCCTGGTGCCTAAGTCCAGAAGAGGGTGTCGTATTTCTTGAGATTGGAGTTAGACAGCTATAAGTCACCATGTGGGTGATGGAAATGAAACCCAGGCTCACTAGAAATACAGCTAATGCTCTTAACTGCTAAGCCATCTCTTCAGTCCCAGAGGAATTTATTCTTGAGCCAAAAATGAGTGAACATGGCCATGAACGCAGATTTAGGTTACCCCAATTCCATGTTCCATTGCAGAAGCAGTTTTTATTGTTTTTTTGTTTGTTTGTTTGTTTTTCGAGACAGGGTTTCTCTGTGGCTTTGAAGCCTGTCCTGGAACTAGCTCTGTAGACCAGGCTGGTCTCGAACTCACAGAGATCTGCCTGCCTCTCTGCCTCCCGAGTGCTGGGATTAAAGGTGTGCACCACCACCGCCTGGCTAGAGGCAGTTTGTATTGTAACGCTAAGCAACATCAGTCGAGGCACTATTCAGACACAGTGGTGGAAACAGGAAGGTGGGTTATGGCAAGCCAGGAAACCTCACCATAGGCCTCAGATGCACTCTGATGACATTCTTAGCTTTTTTAGTTGGTGGAAACCAGAGTTTTGTTAATATGTTCCAAAGGGTTTTACCTGTTAGTCATAGGATGTTAGGTCAGACACAGAAGTGGGCAAGGAATGCCTATTTAGATAAACTGTAATTAGGCCCTGGACCTGCAACATTCCAAACTCTCTATAATCCTTGAAGTTCTAATTAGTTAATCAGCCTTGCAGAAGGTTCAGTGGGAGGTCAGCTTCTTTCTGGGAACCTTTATTCACACATCACACACTGGTTAATACCATACTCTAGGAGGAAATATTAGAAGGCGTCCCGCTATGATTGAGGAGAAAGTAAGTCTGCCCATCTCCCCACTTCTGAAGAGCACAGTATGGAGAGGCTTGGGGCAGTTAGGCAAGGAGAAGAAACAGGAAGGTAGTGTCCACATTAGAGAGGAAAGAAATCAGTCCATGTGCAGATGCCATGACCTTAGTATAGAAACAATACAACAGTCACTCCCCTGAACTACCAGAATCAAACTAAGTCAAGTTTCAGGGTACAAAACCAACACTCATGTGAGACCCTGGCTTCCAACAGCACTGCATAATAAAAGCGCAGACACCAGAGCAGGTGGCCTGGCTTGCCCTGGGGCTGCTCATGTGGCCACACCCAACACCTGCTTTGAGTGTAAGGCTGCCCGCCTCAACCGTGCCAGGCCAGCAACCCTCCCAGGCTGCTGGTGAATCCACTGCTGCCATTTTCAGCATCAGAAGACAGCAGCCTCAGGGAAGCAGATTCTATGAATTCCTGAGAAAACCTTCTCAAAGGATTACCCCAGACAGGAGCATTTTCCAGACGGTGGTTTTCTCGTTACTGAAAAGGATGGAAGAATGGGCTTGTCAGACTTACGGATGAGGAGAGCCACCATCTTCGATAATCAGGACTTAGGTCAAGCTTGTGAAAGGCTTTCCTGCCTCTCTTAGAGGGGAGAAACTGAGCAGGCTGCTCTGTCCGTCCTCATCTTGGAACTGTGTTGGTTTCTCGTGCCTCATGGAAGTTTTCTCAGAGCTTTCTGCACTGTTTCCCTGCCCTGGCCTTCTGGAAAGCTTCCTCACCTCCTGCCCCACTGGTGTTGGCTAGAGGGATGGTAGTTCAAGAGGGCTACATCTCCCGGATTGTCTCCTAAGGTGAAGACGTGGGATATGAGGTACAGAGGGCTCAGGGATAACGAAAATCCCAGGATCTTGTTACACTGCAAGCTGACTGAGCACAGGTCCCAGTGCTGCATTCTGACAGTTCCCAAGTGGTGCTCCTCTGCTGGGTAGGAGCAAGCTCCTGTGATGGTCTGAATGAGAATGGCCCCCATAGGCTCGGACATTTGTGACTGGTCAGCAGTAGGTGGGAACTGTTTAGGTAGGCCTAGGAGGTCCGTCGCTAGGCCATTCCCAGTTAGCTCTTTTCCTCTGCCCTGTACTTGTAGCTCAGATATAAGCACTCAGGTACACAGTGCCACGCCTGCCTGCTGCCATGCTCCTTGCCATGATGGTCACGGACTTTAACCCTCTGAAACTAAGCAAGGCCCAGTAAACTCTCCTATAAGTGTCTCTTCACAGCCACAGAAAAAGAAGACAGCTTCTAAGTAGCAAGAGACAAGAGTAAAACAGGGGTGTTGAAACAGAAAGGACCCGCTTCAGGAGGTCACAAATGCTGTTGTCACATACCCCATCTCCAAGGTCTTCTCTGCAAGGTTCTGTCTATGCCTTTAAGAACTGGGGCACACTGGCCAGGCGGTGGTGGTGCACACCTTTAATCCCAGCACTTGGGAGGCAGAGGTGGGCGGATCTCTGTGAGTTCGAGGCCAGTCTGATCTACAGAGTTCCAGGACAGGCTCCAAAGCTACAGAGAAACCTGTCTCAAAAACCAAAAACCAACCAAACAAAAACCTAACAACAACAACAACAAAAAAAAAAACTGGGGCACACAAAGGCCCAGGCCCAGCCACATACAAAGGATTATTTCACACCCTCCTTAAGTTCCACCTAGGAAAGCAGCCCTGCCTCTGGGGCTCCTCAGAAGGGAAGGACGGCAGATGAGTTCTCTGGTGGGCCCTGCCCTCTGACAGAGCGGCCTTCACTTTTCCCAGTAGCAGCTTTATTTAGCGGATGCTGATGTACTTAGTTTGTAAACGAGTCCCTCCAAAACTGCTTCACTGAACTCTGCCAATGTCTCCCTAAGGAAATTTATCTCATGTAATAAATAAGTAAAGTTCAAGGTAATGCGTCCAACACCTCATAGCTAGGAGTGCCCTTTCCTCCAATGCATTAAACCATAAACCACATACCTTTGGGACAAGAATCCCCAGGATAAGATTAAGATAACAAGTCAATAAGCTAAATGATTGGCAAGTGACACTTCAAAGGCAAGAAGTCACATTGTGGAGTTGCCCTAATATCGGGTTCCTTTGTTGTACACCAGACGCTCTTCTGAGCTAGATGGTCAGCATAGATTCTGGATCCATGCGTCAAAGCAAAAGGTTCCAGGTGGAGGACTGACTCATCACCACCGCCAACTGCTGCATGGCAGCGGGCACAGGACCACATGGGGAAGTCTGAATGAAGCAGAACCAGCTCACCTACCCAAGCTGCAAAGGAAAACGGAATGTCTACATTTTGATTCTTCATATATATACAAAGACAAATCGTTTTTGGAGGGAAATTTGTAGTCTGGATAAAGAAATAACCAAGTAGTGGGGACTACTACAGTGAATTGGGAAATCCCGCTTGGTTAAAGCTACCTTTACCTGTTCCAACGTACTCACCAATTTCCTTTTTAAAAGAAATCAAACGTAACATCACATAACTCTTTTTAAACAAAATGCAAGCCAACAAGTGACCATTAGTTTGCAACCTCTGTTCCTCAGTGACCACCCATCTTTTTTTGTTGTACCTCCAGGAAGAATGGAAGCGGCCAATTCATGTCTGATATACTAGCCACGTGTGGCACTTGCCACCACAATGGCAATGCTTGGGTCTGGTCTTCACCACATGCAGAACACCAGGAGTAACTGAGGCAGTGTCTGCTTTGCGTTTCTTGGAAAGTGTAATAGTGGTCACAATGACTCGTGCCATCTAGTCTAGTCAACAGCCTAAGACGGCAGGCTGCTTTCGGGCAAACGTTTATTTGATAAATGGCCTTGGTCTCTACTGCTCCTACTGTAAGGACTGTGCACAAAGTCTCAGCAAACACCTTAAAGAATGCTTACCAGGGGCTGGAGAGATGGCTCTGTGAATAAGAACATGTAGCACTCTTCCAGAGGACCTGAGTTTGGTACCCATATTAGTAGCTTAATAACCTGTACTTCCAGCTCCAGGGGATCTGGCTTTTGTGGGCATCCATACACGTGCCAAATTCTCACGCATATGTATTATGGTTTGTTTTTTTTTTTTTTGGTTTTTTCTAGACAGGGTTTCTGTGGCTTTGGAGCCTGTCCAGACACTAGCTCTTGTAGACCAGGCTGGCCTCAAACTCACAGAGATCAGCCTGCCTCTGCCTGGGATTAAAGGCATGCGCTACCACCGCCCGGAGCATTGTTTTTTTTTTTTTAAATCTTAAAAAAAAAAAAAGCTTACCATCGTTATGGAGATCTAGACCTTTTCTATAAAGCACCAAATACAATTATAGTCAATGCATATAAGTCTGATTTTGGCTTAGTAAGTGATATTTGTGTATCTCTTATTAATGAGGCCGGCCACTAAATTGAGATTATTAGTATGACATGGGACATCAGAGGGGGGTTCTAGCTCCAGGCAGTAGTCTTAGGATGATCTGATTATGTACCTACACAGTATAGACTAGTCCACCTTTGACACAGTAAGAGGAGGGTATGGCTGATGTAGAGTGTTAGCAACAGTGAGGCCTCCAGACCAGGGGAAATGTGGCTGCCTTCCTTGGATATATAAAGCTGTGTGTAATAAAAAAAGACAAAAAGGGATCCCAGAACCATACAAGTGGGCCTGGTTTTTTGTTGTTGTTGTTGTTTTTTTGAGGCAGGATCTCACTATATAGCCTTGGATGTACTAGAACTCACTAAGTAGACCAGCTTGGCTTTGAACTCAGAGATCTATCTGCCTCTGCCTCTAGAGTGCTGGAATTAAAGGTGTGTGCCAACTACCATGCCCACCAGGGGAATGTGTTTCTATGCTCACAACTGTCTAGAAAGTAACACAAGGAACTTATGTGGGCAACACGGAGATGAACCCTTGAATCTATGCCCTTCTAACATTTCTTTTTCTTTGTAGCATCAACCTTATAATCTCCACATGATCTTTGGCTTAACAGTTGTTTCCTTCTAAGTGTGTAAGTCCACTGGTGAGCTCCCTAGCCCCATGGCTCTGACGATACTATCCAAATACTGACTCAAACTTTTCTGCCTCCAGACAAACCCAATCCAATTCCCAGACATACAGCTCCGCAACTGTCTCCCCTCTCCGTAACTCTCCTTGGATGCTGAGTAGACATCTAGTTTCAACACATCCAAAAATTATCTTTCCCCCCAAACTCCCCTATTCACAGTCTTGCAAATCGTAGTTGATGACAGTCCAGACTTCTAGCTGCCCAGATCCATAGCCTAAGAGGAGAAAACTGATTGGAAAGCGGAGTCTGACTCACACAGCCAGTTACCCAAAAACAAAGGCACTCCTGGGTACTGGGATTAAATGCATCAAATAATTAGAATGCTTTTCTAAAACATGCCTAAAGAAAATCATTTTAAGTCTAGAATTTGAATTATGACACTTTAGTATTTTTAAAAAATGTTACTTTTTGCAAGCTGAAAACCAAATTTGACCTAATACATTAGCAGGGATCTTGGCCAAGTCTTGTAATCTTGAGCAGAATGACGTCATAGTACTAGGTGCCAGCAGTAGGGTTATAAACCCCAAGCACACGCATCTACAGTTTTACTAACAAACCCCAAGCACATGCATCTACAGTTATACTAACAAACAGCCCGGCTCTCGTCCTTAAACACGAGTCACACACCCTCTTGATCTATGAAAGCAGGCTCACCCGAGTTTTGTGGAGGGTAACCTATGGAGAAACCAGAGGAAGTATTTTGGTTTTGTTTTTTCATTTGAGAGGAGGTCTCACTTGGCAGCCCTGGTTGTCGTAAAGCTCCAATTTGGCCTTGAAATCAGAGATCAGCCTGCCTCTGCCTCCCAAGTGCTAAGATCAGGGTATGTGCCACTATATCCAGCGAAGCTTACATTTTGAAAACCTACTTTGCGGTTTAAAAATTCTAGGTTGCTGTCAAGTTTTTTAAAAAAGCCTATTACAGATGGATCACAGATATTTAGTCTTATCAGAATATGAAGGTAGAGAGCATACGGGATGAGACAGATATTTTAATTTTACCATGATGTGCAGGTAGAGGAGAGTGTGAGGGGTAAGATAGGTATTTTAAAAATAAATTACTTAGTAATAAGAAACTATACATAATACATTTTCCATATGCTACAAAAACAAGCTGACGACGAAGGCGAAAGGGAGGCTCACCCCAAGGGTAGCACTTTTCACTATGGAACAGTCTGCCTTCCCAAACAATTAGCTTCACAGTTCTGACAGGATGCACGCAGGTGGAAAAACTTGTCAAGCTTCGCCAGGGCCAGCAGATGAAAACAGAACATGTCCTAATTAGCTAATTATAAAGCATGAACATTTTGGAAAAGGACTCATACAATCCAGCCATTGTCTTGCTAAACGTCTGCAAACTGTAGACTTCCTCAGCCCTCAGCCATAGTTCCTGCTTGAAGTCTCTAAGTGGGTGCTTTGTCTCTTCAGAAGGCTGAGGTGACTGCTAGTCATCAAAGTCTGGAATGTCATCATAGGAGTAACCCCGGTAGCCTTTGGATGCATAGTAAGCGATGCGCAAATGATAAAATCCTGGCAGGAACACCAAAATGCCAATGATGAGGACAGGAACAGCTCGGTCTGCCCCCTGGTGGTAGAAGGAAAATATTATTACCAAACAAGTTACACCTTCGTATCTCTTTCTGCTGATCATAAATTGTCACCCCCTCTTTTCTCTTATCCGTGTTGGGAATCGAATTAAGACCCTTGGTCATATTAGGCAAGCACTACACTCCCAATTTCCTTTTGATTACAAATTAACCAACAAATTCAAAATTATAAAAAAGAAAACCTTTTTAAGTTTAAGGCTTATTTCCTTCTGCGGTTTCAAACTCTGTGAGCATGCCTATGAGCATGCGAGCGCACACCTGTGTTTGGTGGGTATATACTATCTGTGTCTACAAATGCACACGTACGCATGTGTGCCAGAGGTTGACCTCAAGCAACTCCCTCAAGGCTCTTCTTTTTCTTTTCTTTTTGTTTTTTTGAGACAGGGTTTCTCAGTGTAGCTTTGGAGCTGTCCTGGAACTCACTCTGTAGACCAGGCTGGCCTTGAACTCACAGAGATTCACCTGCCACTATTTCCCTAGTGCTGGGATTAAAGGCGTGCACCACCACCACTCAGCTTTTTGTTTTGTTTTTCGGGACAGGGTTTCTCTGTAGCTTTGGAGCCTGTCCTGGAACTAGCTCTTGTAGACCAGGCTGGCCTCGAACTCACAGAGATCCACCTGCCTCTGCCTCCCGAGTGCTGGGATTAAAGGCGTGCTCCACCACCACCTTATTTTTCTTTTTTAAAAAGATTTACTTATTTTAAATATATATGTATGGGTATGTCTTGGTAACTTTTCGGTTGAGAAATCATGAACAAAGAGTTTATTGAATGCTTGCTTACAGTTTCCAAGGGTTACAGTCCATGACCCTCATGGTGGGAGCATGGCAGGGCACTGGAGCAGTAACTAAAAGCTTATATCTAATGCACAAGCATAAGACAGAAAAAAACAAAGCTAACTTCTAATCCTAAATAGCCCACCAACTGTGGACCAATCACTCAAATAAATGAGCCTATGAAGGTTGCTTTCACACAAACCACATTCCACTACTTGGTTCCCATAGACTTGTTGCCATATCATAATGCGAAATGTGTTAGTCCAACTTCAAAAGTCCCAACAGTCTTTTACAGTCTCAACAGTTTAAAAGCCTACCAGCTCTTCTGAGACTGACTGTTGTGGACTCTACCATCCCTTGGAACTGTGAGTTCTGAACTACATGCTTTCTTTTATAAGTTACCTTGGTCATGGTGTCTTATCACAGCAATTAAAAATATCTAGGGCATGTATTTTGCTTGTATGTATGTATGTATGTATGTCTGTGCACCACAGTGTGCCTAATCCCAAGAGGTCAGTGGATGTCCTAGAACTGGAGTTATAGACAGCTGTGAGCAGTCACGTGGGTGCTGGGAATTGAACACAATCTCCTGGGGGAATAGCTAGTGCTTTTAACCATAGAGCTATCCCTTCAGCCCCAATATTTATTTTTAATTATGTTCCACATTTGTTTTCAATTTATTTTTAATTAAGTTACTAAGAGTAGTTGCTGGAAGTGGTCAGAAGTTTCGAGTCCCCCTGGAGCTAGACTTACAGGCAGTTGTGAGCCACCCAACTTTGAAACCATCTTTCCAGCTCCTCTGCCTTATTTTTGAGACAGAGTCTCATCTCTCAATGAAGTTGGAGCTCACCCATTTGGCTAGAATGGTTGGGCCAGCCAGCTCTGGGGACATGCCACCTCTACCCTGCAGTGCGGGGTGACAGAAGCATGCTAACACATCTGGCTGTCTATGAGTGCTAGGAACCTGAACTCAGAGCCTGAAGCCCTTTTTGTTTTAAAAAGATATATATTTATTTATTTATTTATTATGTATACAGTATTATGTATCTCAGTATTCTGTCTGTGTGTATGCCTGCAGGCCAAAAGAGGGCACCAGATCTCATTACAGATGGTTGTGAGCCACCATGTGGTTGCTGGGAATTGAACTCAGGACCTTTGGAAGAGCAGGCAATGCTCTTAACCGCTGAGCCATCTCTCCAGCCCCTGAAGCACTTTCTTGATGAGCAACTTCCCCATCACTTTTTAAAATTGTAAACACAACACATTCTTGTCCTCTAATACTATTAATATTAAGTAATATTAAATTAATATTACTTAAGCTGCACACACTTCAAATCCTAGCACTCTGGAGGCAGAGGTAGGAGGATCTCTAATTTCAAAGCCAGCCTGGTCTACACAGTGAGTTCTAGGTCAGCTAGGGCTGCGTAGAAAAACCCTGTCTTAAAAAAAAACAACAACAAAAATACCCCAAATCTTGCTTAAGCTATAATGGCATGTAACATTCCCTGAAATGCATGTCCTACAATTTTATCTAACTGTCATCTGAGCAACTGGATGATGCTTAATTTTTGCTTTTTTTTTTTTTTTGTTTTTTTGCGACAGGGTTTCTCTATGGCTTTGGAGCCTGTCCTGGAACTAGCTCTTGTAGACCAGGCTGGCCTCGAACTCACAGAGATCCACCTGCCTCTGCCTCCTGAGTGCTTGGATTAAATGCGTGCGCCACCATTGCCCAGCTAATTTTTGCTTTTTGAACTATAAAACACCAATAGGAACTGCATTTTTTTCTAGGATGTGAAAGAATGGACCTGCACTGTGATCAGAAAACCTGTTTAGGATAACTTAAGGCACAGAGCACATAAACATACCCCAGGGAAGAACTACCAACACCACTTAGGCTTTGAAACTCAACAAGACTCTGACCAAACTAATGGAAAAAGGAACCTAATTACAAGGTTCGGTGGCCACACTCTTACACAAGACTCACTGCTTCTCCCCAGATACTGCTGCAAAACTACAACGATGGCATGCCACTCTAGCTACAGCCTTGTACCAGTCTGGAAGCCCAAAGTCAGGCACAGCTGCATTATTCTAAACTGTATGAGAAGCCGTACCTTATAGGAATTATGGAAACATTTGCTTAAAGGGGAAAGGAAAACAAAAGAAAACCACCCCTTATGATTTCAGTGGAATCTAAATCTGGAACATAAAGAGTGCTCTTGTTCATAGGTGAGACCCATGCCATAGACTCACATGCCCATTTGCTTACCCCTTTGCTGATGTAGCCCGACAGCAGGAGAGAGCCTATGATTATGAGGAAGGTGCCAATCAAAAACAGCACGATGGCTAGCGCAATGGCCTTATAAGGGATCTTAGGAGGGCTTTTCTTAAACTGGAAGAGAGAAATAAAAACATAAATAAAAATGACAAAGAACATTATGAAAATACCAGGCCCAATGTACTTTAAAGCAGAGGGTAATTAAGAAGCAAAGTGAATACTTTAAGTTTCTTAAGTATGTCTGCCAGTCAGTGCAACAAAGCAGGGACGCGAGTAAGTGATGCTCCTGGCATTCCAAACCCCTCATTACAACCAAGGAAAGCCCTTTAAAGCTACTGTCACCTAGCTGCTGGACATGTATTATTAAGTACATGTGCAGGGAAGCTTACAATAACCTATTGGGATTTCAGAGTGAGCACCATGCTCTGCAGAGTGAAAAGGTGACTTCTGCAACTGAAGGTAACTTAGCATGCAGTCAGGCAAAAGTTTAGAAACAGAATTTCAACTTTTCTTTCTTTCTTTTTTTTTTTTGTTTTTCGAGACAGGGTTTCTCTGTGGCTTTGGAGCCTGTCCTGGAACTAGCTCTGTAGACCAGGCTGGTCTCGAACTCACAGAGATCCGCCTGCCTCTGCCTCCCGAGTGCTGGGATTAAAGGCGTGAGCCACCACCGCCCGGCATTTTTTTTTAAAGATTCACTTTGTTTTTAATTATGTATCTGTGTGGAGGTATGAACATGTGAGTGCAGATGCCTGTGCAAGCCAAAGGAATTGGATCCTCCAAGAGCTGTAGTTACAGGCAGTGTAAGCTGGTGTGGGAGGTCCTTCTGTTTGTGTATTGCTTTCATTGGTTGAATAAAGAGACTGCCTTGGCCTTTTGATAGGGCAGCCCTTAGGTGGGTGGAGTAGACAGAACAGAATGCTGGGAAGAAGGGAAGTGTGGCAGATGCAATGAATCTCCAGCCTGAGATAGACATAGGTTAGAATCTTCCTGGTAAGCCCTGACCCCGTAGTGATACACAGATTACTAGATATGGGTTAAAACAAGATGTGAGAGTTAGCCAATAAGGGGCTGGAGATAATGGGCCAGGCAGTATTTCAATGAATACGTTTTCTGTGTAATTATTTCGGGTATAAACTAGCTGGGCGGCGGGAGCCAGGCGGCTGGGACCAAAAGCAGGCTCTCCTCATTACTACAGTAAGCCACCGGACATGGATGGTGGAAACCAAACTTGGGTTCTCTGCAAGAAGAGTACTTGTAGGCAGGAGAGATGGCTCCAGGGTCAAAGCATTTGCCTTCCAGATGACCTGAGTTCCCAGCACCCACATGGTGACTCACGTCTGTAACTCCAGGTCCAGATGACCCCACACCCTCTTCTGGTCTCTTTGGGAACTGCATATTCATGGTACACTGACATGGGTTTGGTTCCTAGCACCCACATGGCGGCTCATAACCACCTGTAACTCTAGTTCCGGAAGATCCAATGCTTGCTTTTGGCTGCCTTTGGGCACCAGGCACACACATGGTGCACATGAAAGCAAAACACTCCTACACATTAAACATAAATATAAAATATTAAGAACACTAGAACAGTATGTGCTCTTAACTGCTGAGCCACCTCTCTTGCCCAAATTTCAGTTTTCTCAAAGCACTTCTGAGTAAATTCAGGTCAAGGTCAGAAACAGATTATGGCTAAAATACAGCACGAACATATACGAAAATGTCACAATGAAACCCATTATTATGTACAAATAATAAATGCTACTAAAAACATTTTTAAAAAGGTTTAGAGGCAAACCTTCTTCTTCTTTTTTTTTTTTTTCCGAGACAGGGTTTCTCTGTAGCTTTTGAGCCTGTCCTCGACTAGCTCTTGTAGACCAGGCTGGCCTCGAACTCACAGAGATCCAACTGCCTCTGCCTCCTGAGTGCTGGGATTAAAGGTGTGCACCACTGCTGCCGGCGAGGCAAACCTTCTAAGGTTTGGCTCACTTCTAAATCTGATGTTAAGTGTTTGGAAGCACCCCAGAGCTATTCTTACCTTTTCTTCAAATAAGTCCAAAGAATAATTGATTTATTTACATTTAAAAGAATGGATTTCTTCTTGCTACTCCACCCTTGGCTCAAGCTCCATCCTGAATTAACTGATAATGACCTGAGTTTGCTCAGAATGCAGTGCTTTGAGAAAGCTGAAATTTGGGTCAAAGAGGTAGCTCAGCAGTTAACAGCACGTACTGTTCTGGTGTTTTCAATATGAATACTAGAATATTCTATCCTAAGAGAAAGTGGGGAAAAGGAGATGCTATCCTACTTATGGTCAGGAGAGGACGCAAACTTATTTACTTGCTGTTTGCCATAAAGAGTATCTGTAACTAACTGCATCCCATGACATCAGAAAAGAAGATACTTTCTCGATAAACAGAATAAAAGTTGTAGCTACACGGCTTTAGCACTTCAACCAAAACTGGAAATACGTAACCCTGTAACTGTTTAAAATGGCCCTGCCACGACCCCTTTTCCTAGCTGGGGCTGGAAAGGTCTTAAAAATAAGCTTGCTTTTTTGCTAATCCCGATGACAGATACACAGTTACATGATTTATTTGTTTATTTCCAACTGTGTTACCTGAAGGTCAATGTAGCCATCGTCTGTGCTGGAAAGTCTTGAATATTTTACTTTACTGCTGGGGATTCCAGTTGCCAGGTTGGTACGAGATGGCATCATAACACGGTGACACAGCTAGTCTGAAAGGAAAGACTGTTACTGTCATAGAAATAATAGTACATGACGGGCAAGGGCATGAGATACTGTGTAGTTCTGGAATGCCATTTTCTATATCACATACATGGCAACTTAGGCTTCACTGCACTTACAACAACCTGATACCTCTTGGACACGCTAAGTATACTTCCTCTATGTATCTGGCTTGTCTTCACAGAATGACACTGAATGATGCATTTCACAAAGCAGTAGATCCTGCTACTTTGCTACCAATGTTTCCAAATTCTTCCCGAATCACACAGAGGTGAGTGAAGACTTGAATTCACATCTTCAACTCCTCCCTTGCAGTATTGCCTGCCCCTTAACTTTCCTCAGGCACTTATTTTCAAGTTAACTTTTTGTTTGTTATGAGAGGGGAGGATAAGCAATGGTACACACTCACATCTGCTCTTTGTCTACTCTAGATGTGATACCATCCTATGAGCAAGTGATCCGAAAAATCTTATCAATGTGGGTAACTTACTGGCTATCAATACTACACCAGAACCTTCAGAGCCACCTGCCTCTCTGCTCCCATCCCAAGCATGAAACAAGTGATTTTACTTTCCACATCATGTAGCTCCTGAAAAAATGGATTTAAAAAGTCTGTTTTACTCAAACTATTCAAACCAGACAGCAGTAATAAAATCATAACTACTGTATTAGTTGAGAGTAGGTAAGGTTTAAAAACAATGACATTTAAATTTTAAAAATTTGTAATTTGAGCTCAGTATTGCAGTAGATGACTGTTATACTGGCTCCTTGGGAGGACAGGTGTGAATTATGAAGTTGGGGGACAGTCTGGGCTGCATAGTGAGACCACATACTCTCTCCTACCACAACGGAAAATTGGAGATTCTTTAGAGGGTAAACAAAACAGGGTATTTTAATTGCAAAAGTAAATGTAAAAACCTAACATTAAGAAAAAAACTAAGCGGGCAGTGGTGGTGCGCACCTTTAATCCCAGCACTTGGGAGGCAGAGGCAGGCGGATCTCTATGAGTTTGAGGCCAGCCTGGTCTACAGAGTGAGTTCCAGGACAGGCTCCAAAGCTACACAGAGAAATCCTGCCTTGAAAAACAAAACAACACACAAAGAAGAAAACTAAGTATTTCGAAAGCCAGGCCTTCACTGGTGTGGTATTTTGCACATCATCTCCATAATGGCATGTGGTATTCATTTGATCTTCGTGAGGTGTCAGACACTGCTATTACAGTCGAGCTAAAGTAACTAGCATGCAAAAACTGGTGCCAAATGTTTCTGCCTTTTTGTTAATTATACTCTAGCTCAAAGCCGAGTATTAAAAAGCGGCAACGCGTTTCTAAAATTGTTAGATCAAGTTGCGTTAAGTACCAAGATTTTTGGGCTGTCATCCAATAACATGCTTAATTCCTTAAACCTGAAAGGTCAAGCTACCAATAAACGAGTCTTGAGGCAAGAAACCGCGCCTGATTTGTATTACATGCTACAAAGTTACGTGCTTTGCCATTATAAACTTGCATCAAAACAAAAATGTTCAGGGAGTATGAACGAGAAGGGAAGATCTGTGCTTTTTTTAGGCAAGGATTCTAGAAGGGAGTTATCACATCCTAAATGACAAGTCCAAAAACTACCAGCCCAAGTTTCTACTATGCTTTTACCGGTTCCACCTCAACCTTCGCCACCCCCCACACCCCTAAGCACCTGCGCGTGGCGCTGTGGGCAGCTTCCCGCCGGCCTCCGCCGTCGCCACCCACGGTCAGGACCCACGCGAACTTAGCACTGACAAAGCTGGCTCCCGGGAGCAGCTTCGGTGGCGGGGCGAGGCCTCGAGGCTGGCTTCCGGGATCGCGCTCCCGCCCCCTATCCGCTAGGCTCACTAGCACCGCTCGCCCAACAGCCAACGGCGGTCAGAGCGCCAGCCCACCGGAAGAGGTGGACGAACCAGCGCCCCGGAAGTGGCGCCACCAGGAAGCCACGTCATCACACCTAGCGGCTCAAAGTTGGAGTTTCTCCAGGTAGCGTTGGCTGTCCTAGGACTCACTATGTTAACCAGTTCGGCTTCGAATTCTGAGTTCCCCCTGCTTCTGCCTCCCGAGTGCTGGGATTACACAGCGGCCAGCAGTTTGGTTTTGTGCTGGTGTCCCGGGCCTGCCACCTCCATATGGTGGGTAGGCATAACGTACCGGGATGGAACCCACAGCAAGGCTGTTAATACGGTCCCAGCTGACTCATCATGCCCAAGTCTGTGCATAGCTGAGCCCCCGGGGACCCGGAGGGGTGGGCAAGGAACTGACCAGGAATCTTCTGCCCTATTCAGCCTTTCGCAGAATCTGGTCTGTACCCACTGGAGTTCTCTTGACCCCAAATTCTTGTTTCCCTAACCCCGCCCAGATTAGAGTTCTAACTATCCTCGTGGAGCAGTGACCAGTCTTCATTAAGCATGCCCATCACCCCAGAGTTCTGTAAGTGAGGTGTATTTGCAGCCAATTTCCTTCTCTATGAGTTGGCACAAAACTTTGAATAGTAGTAGCTACTGGGTATGAGCTCTAACCAATAACCTCCTAGAATTAGCAAAGCTGTATCCTCTACAAACTGCCAAGCACAAAGCACAATGGGAAAACTAATTTGAGAACTGGAGATAGCTCAATTGTGGTCCACCCATAAACCCAGACAATACTTGCTCTGCAAACTCTGGGTTTTCTACATGCATGCCCATATAAAAATTAGAACGGGATGGTGGGGTAACTTGGACGATCAGTACTGAGTGAAGGCGCTTGTCTCCAAGCCTGAAGAACTGCACTCAGCCCTGGAAGCCACATGGTAGTAGGTGTACCAATGCCTATGAATTGTCTCTGCACTCTACATGTGAGCCTCCACACATAACACAGTAAATACAGAACATTCAAGTAATCTTTAGTGTGTATGTAGCATGTCATGACTTTTCTTCAAACCCACAAGGCCTTTTAAAACTCTTCCTGCTTAGATTAAGTATCCACAAGATTTAAATTAGGCCTTTATTTGAGATGGGGGTCTATGTAGTCCTGGCCAGCCTAGGAAGAGATCCACCTGCCCCTTGTGTCGGGATCAAGTATTTTAAAAGCCCCACCTCAAACAAGTCTACTCATACTAGAAAATATCTTGTATAACCTAATCAGACTAAGGATAAACATCTATTGTCATCTCCATGATGCATTAACTCCAGGCTGCTTTAAAATGGGCAAAAAAAAAAACAAACAAAAACCCATTTACATAAAAGGGTAACTTTCACTGAGTTCAGAAGTCATGGTTCAAGACACTGTTGACTTTTGAAATTCAGTTAACTTTATTTAAATTGAAAAACATTTCCTGAAACCGCATTTAGCGTCAAGATCATTTATAAAAATCACCAGTATTTCTAATGCAAAAGTTTATGTAAAAAGAACCAGATTTTACTTTGGAGTTTATTCTTTAAACAAATTGTGGAGAAGAGAAAGAAAAAGTAGGTTATTTACAGAAGATATCTACATATGTACTCAGGTACAAACTCGGTGACAGAAAAGACTTTAAAACATGCTGGCATCTCAGAAGCAGTTCTCAAAGGGGATTAGTTTTCTCAGATTCTAGCAATGCCTAAGATCCTTCTTCATCTTCAATCTTGGGAGCCAAATAATATTTTAAGTGTCCCATGTCAGAAATTTTGTACTCTACAACTGAAAGAAAGGGAAAGTTAATTACTGAGGAGTATTATAAATACCACACTACAAAACAATGCTCAAAGTTAGCATCTTACCAAGAGGTACATCTGCAGACATACTGAGTGTTACTGTAGGAGACAGTGGCGTGGCTTTTGTGAAAAAGTTCAGATACCTCAGTGCAAAAGTTAGCTGAACTGGCTCATTCATCTCTATGGTTACCTAGAGGAGAAAACAGGTTCACTATAGACAACATCAAGAAACTCATACTAAATTAGTTCATGATATACAACACAAAGCAAAACCTTTAGTTACCACTTTGGAAGGTTTTTTAATGAAAACTTAGGAGACTTAAGAAACGTATTTAGCTTGTTTCTTCCGTAGAACCATACCCCAAGCAAGCAAAACAAAGGCAGCTTATCCAGACTGCAAACACTAATCTCGTCTAAAGAATATAGCGAGAGGATAAAGAAATGGAATGGTAGCTAACCAGTAAAGCACTTGACTGGTATGAATATGAGCAAAGTTCTGGGATCAATGTCCAACAGTCAACTCCCACCCCCAAAAGTAACCCGGGCTGGAGAGCTGGCTTAGGGGTTAATACTCAATGTTCTCCCAGAAGACCTAAGTTTGGGTCCTAGCATCCACATCCAGTAGCTCATAACCAAATCCAATGACTCCAGCTCCAAGGGATCTGACACCCTTTTCTGACCTCATGGGCTCACAATGACACACAACCACGTCTAAAAATAAAAAAGACCAATAGGTTCAATGTGGGCTAAGGAATATGTCGACCAATTTCCATTGTATGAGCATCAATTTTATTCAAGTCCAATTCAAACTAATGAAGAACATGTGAATACTGAAAAATTCCTTAACCTCCTTTCTTGTAGTAATACTTATACATCAAACAAAATACTTAGAAATTAAATGTGCTGAGATCTGAGGTTGACAGGGAAGTAGAAATAATTCAACACAGATCAAGGTTAAGAACCAGACTATAGATTGTGTGTGTATATATAGATATGTGTTTTAATTCTAGTTATACATTTATTTTAAATTCATGCAGGACAAGTTAATAATACTTGTTCCAAGCACTCTGAATTTCACCATATTTAGCCCTAAAAATAATTTAGTTCAGACTTCTGTCTGCAATTAAGAGTCCTGTTGCCCATGCCTCAGTGTAAGTTGACACTCAACTCTGCTCAGCTTGCTTCTGTACCATTAAATGGACTAGCACATGAACCTCCAACTCATAAGCTACTAGAAGATCTACATGATCCCAACAGACTTTCACAACCCCAACCATTTTCTTCTGTTCACGTGCTAATCCTCACGTATCTGTCAGTCATTTCTAGGAAGCAAAATGTTGGACACCTAGTTTTCCAATCCCATCTGTGAAAACATACGGAGTTCAAAGACAGCCTGGCCTACTCAGACTACATCTCAGAAAAGCTAGGGCTGGAGAGCTGGCTCAACAGTTGAGCTTGTATTTCCCTTTCAAGACATTAATTATGCGACAATTCTTGCTACTTACAGCTTCCTCCTCTTTATCAACGTTACTTGTTTGTGACAACTTAATGTGTCCATTTCCAAGCTCTCCACTTGCAGAAAACGTCACCCCGTTCTTTGCACAGGATATTACCACAGCATCTCCAATATGGCTAAGGTCTCGGCATATGCGTGCAAATTCACCAGAAGGCATCTTCACTACGCAGCTGTACTCCTGTTCCTGTAAACCCCAAAGTTAAAGGTCAGTAATGACAAGTGTGAAGACTGCTTCACTTTCTCTTGAGCATCTTAACCAGAACTCAGAATACAAGAGTTCTGATTTCTTTAAAACTCAATTTTAGACTGTCAGAGCTTAGTGAATTTGTGTCATTCATTCCAAATCCCACAACCTCACTGTGGAACATGCATCAGCTGCTATCACAGCTTGGGAAAATACACCATCAAAAACAAGATACTCTGCCAGCACCCAGGAGGCAGAGGCAGGTAGATCTCTGTTGAGTTTGAGGCCAGCTAGTCAACAGAGTGAGTTCCAGGACAGCCAGGTCTACACAGAGAGAAACCCTGTCTTGAAAAACCAAAACAAGATACTCACAGGGATTCCAAGTTGCTCAACATCTAAGTCCATTAACTTCATTTCATAGTCTGAAACTTTCTCTTGATCTAACAAAGGAAAGCAGATGTTACTGAAGCACATGTAAAATCTATGACGCAAAATTTATAACCATAATTCTGATATTTAGTTTCGAGAAACAGAACATCACACTTTGTTTTCTGTAACTGAGTTTTTAAGGTCTAACTTACTTGGTGCTTCAAATACAAGCGCTAAGGTGTCAGCATTATCTTCAGCCCTCAGTGTAATTATGTCTTCATTACCAGCACATTTTAGTATTTTAGACATGCTAGAAAACAAGACACAAGGCTTATCAACATGTGCTGCTCAACAGCTACGTTTTTAAAGGCAATTACAAGATGTTACCATCTCACACCCACACCGATGGAGGAACAGTTAAACAGGATAAGGGTACCCCAAATACCCTTGGAGTGAAGTAAACTATTGGGAGTTGTGGCCCTTAAAACCCACTAAATGGCAATATGCGAGGAAACATTTTTTTGAGCAGGGTATCTTTGGCTTCCAGTGTACCGGAGAGTGTGCCCTATCACGTCTGGCCTTTCCATAAATCTTTATAAAGAATGTAAAGAAGTGATACTAATTCATGTATGTGTGGCATACATTGAACACATACACAGGTGGCACTAATCCAAGGAGCTGAGGCAAAGTTAAAAACTAAGACTGATAAATTTTCCCACAAATGATGCGCAGTGAAATTCTAGAATCCAAGACCAGAAACGGTCTATTGTCCCTCTCAGTGGACATTTTCACTAGCACATGTTTAATAGGCAGCTAAAATTAGCCAGGATCAGGCTGTGGCACTAAAATGCTACTGGCATTTAATGAGCAGTCTCTGAAGCGGGCATTTTCCCGCCGGCACCCGTTTTGTGGCTTTGGCGGGGAAACAGCGGGTTCGCGCGGCCGCCAGCGCGGGCTTTTCAGAACGCGCGCTTCACTGGGCTCCGCCTCCGGTTCCACAGGCCAATCAGAAGGCGCGGATTACCACGTCAGCCAATGAGAGCCCGAGGCCGGTGCCCCGCCAAGACCCGAGGCGGGAGGGCTAGGGCCCAGCTCCCGCCACCCGCTCACCTGGTGAGGTTCACGCCCATGGCCAGGTTGCGGTCGCAGCGGTACGTGTCGAAGCCTTCGGAGCGCAGAGTGAGCTGCACCAAGGAGACGTGCGACGAGTCCATGCTCTGCAGGTTCACGCCGCCCGAGCTGATGTCCCAGCAGGCCTCGTTGATGAGGTCTTTGAGAGCCTCCAACACCTTCTTCAGGATGGAACCCTGGACCAGGCGAGCCTCGAACATCGTGGCGGAGTCGCGACAACTAGATACTAGCTAGAGACTGACAGAAGCGAGGTCTGGCCGCCGAGGTCTCCCGGTTGGCGATGCACAAGTGACAGAGAAGACCCAGAGGGAACGACCGCAGCCCGCTGCGCCCGCAACCGTTTAATGCTGCCGCATCCTATGCGCGCGCTCTTCCCCTTCTCGAGGGTCACGACGTCACCGCGCTGCTCAACCCACTCCCCTTCCGGACCAATCGTATCTATCGGTCGCGCAAGGCCCGCCCAGCCGCGCACTCAGAGGCGGGGCTTCGGCGTACGAGCGTAGGTGGCGTGGGGCATCATGGGATCCGCATAGAATGTCGTCAAGGCCCAGTTTTGTGGCGTAGGTTTGGTTGCTTTTTCTATCCTGGGATGTTTCCGCGCCACCGAAATGAAAGTCACGTACGAAACGAGCTATGCGCGGCCGCCCGCCTGAAGCCGAAGAATGTACCTACTTCAAACACTGCAAAACGCGTTCCTTTTGCTACTACATAAGCGAAAACGCTGCAAAATACCGAGTAATAAAGAGGCCACCGCATCTTAACCCTGATTTCATAACACTCCACTGTGTGCGTCGCTCGGAACTTTTCTCCCTATAGATTAAAGAATAGCTTCTTACCTGAACACTTCTGCAAAGAACCACAAAGTATTACTCTCTCTCAAGATAAATAATCCATAGGTGCCACCTACTTTATTAGTTTGCTGTTATGCCTGTTTCCCTTATTTTCCTAACTGTTGGTGTTATTAGTGTTTTCATCTTAATTTTAGGCTGGAGATGAACCCAGCCTGAACCTTATCTAAGCTGGGGATGAACCCAAGGTCTTGACAAAACTCTTTGAGCTAGACGCTAAGCACCAATAACCTCATTTTAAAATCTGTTCCCATTCCTGAAAACGTCAGCTATTACAGGTGAAGTGTCTTTCATTGTTGCTGACTGCTGCATTTTTGTTCTACTGAAATTTCTTTTTCCTATTGATTATAAGGGTGAGGAAAACTGAATGCAGGTAATGGACACCAGCTACAAACGGATATAAAGCTAATTATTTTTCTATTGCTAATGTTTTTTAACTTTGGTGATGGATAAAATATATTTGATGCTTAGTGTAAAATGTTAATGTGAAACGCCACAGCTTCTATTTAAATGCCTCTTCTAACTGTATAGAAATTCATTGAGTTGTTATAGATTTTTGGTGTGTGATGTTTTTATTTGCAAGTTTTTAAAATAATAAGGCTTATAAAATTTCAAAAACTTTAATGTTTTAGCTGATAAGAATGGTTTACAACTGTAATTCCAGCACACTGGAAGACTGAGGGTGGATGGTTATGAATTTTAAAGTTGGCTTTGACTATCTACTAAGACTGACACAAAGGGGAGAAAAGGAATATTTTACATTTTACATATGATAGTATTAATCAGGTATCTTGTATACGTATCTTTTTCTTGTTTACAGCATTTCTCTTTAGGTCAGTCTTGTTTGTTTTTGCTTTTCCTCTCTTGGAGATCTAGCCAGAAAATTGCATAAGAACTCTTTATCATTGAGCTACAACCCCAATCTGTTAAGAGTCTCTATAATGTATTGAGACATGCCTCAAACTCACTCTGTTGTCCAGGCCAGACTTGAACTCACAATCCAATGCCACAGACTCTGGCCTAACTCTTTAGTTGTCTTTAATATCTTATCGTGGCTTGTAGAATTCCTCAGATTTTTTTTTAACCATATGTCTAGGTATGATGAGATATGAACTTATTTATCCCACTAAAGGAATTGAAGATTCACTTATTTCATCCAGTCTAGAATACTTGGGACCATTTAGACTCCATATGCCAGTTTTCCCTACTTTATTTACCCCCTCGGGCAAATCTACTAGAGGTATCTGTTTTATTGGATTTGGGATATGTTCAGTTTGACCCCATCCCCCGCTCTCTCTCTGTGTGTGTGTGTGTGTGTGTGTGTGTGTGTGTGTGTGTGTGTGTGTGTGTGAGAGAGAGAGAGAGAGAGAGAGAGAGAGAGGGTCTCTCTATGTTCCCTGGCTGTACTGGAGTTTGCTAGGTAGACCAGGCTGACAATTTTATTTATTTATCTATCTATTTATTTATTTAATATGTATGGATATTTTCCTGCATGCATGTTTGTGTACTATGTGCTTGCTTGCTTGCCTGGTACCCTTGGAGGCTAGAAGACAGCACAGGATCTCCTGGGACAGGAGTTAGAGATGGTTGTTAGTTGTTTTGTCTTGTGCTGGGAATTGAACCTGGATCTTTTTTTTTTTCCTTTGAGACAGGGTTTTTCTGTATCTTTGAAGACTGTCCTTGAACTCACAGAGATTTACTTGTCTCTGCCTCCCAAATGCTGGGATTAAAGACGCGCACCACCACTTCCTGGCTTCAAACCTAGGTCCCGAAGGTATTTTAGATGGCACATAAACTCCATTGGCATGCTACCTGCAGTGCCCATGAATTAGTTGGAAACAAATACTTAGAAATAGTTATACTGAAGTTGGAGAAGGCCTGTCTAAGGAGGTAGTGTTTTACCAGAGATGCTAGTTGTTTTAAGAGGGGAAGAAAGAGAATAATAGGCTGAGAGAATAGAATGAGGAAAGTGGTAGACATTTAGGACTGGGGACTTAACTCAGTGGTGGCTGAGAGACAGACAGGTAACCAGAGAGAGAGACATGCTGGGAAAATGTACAATCAGTAGCTTATGATGGAACTCAAAGGTTGACATGGCTGGAACATAATGAGCAATGAGAAGATGATGCAAGTGAGAGAAGCAAGGTGGATTATAAGGACTGTGTCGGTCCTTTGTAGTAGGTACAAGGAAACGTTAAAACAGATCCCTCCACTTTCAATACAAGGTCTCACTGTGTGAGTCAAGCTACCCTGGAACTTACTACATAGCCTCATTGCTCATAGGCTAGCCTCAAACTTAGGACCCCTCTACAGCATGTCTTTGAAATGATTCAATTCACATTTTCAAGGGATCTCTTTAACATGTAGGAAAGGTATAAATGAATTATGCAAGCTTTCATCTGATGCCTGGTTAAACTTGTAGAATATATCTGTGGTCTTTTCCCAATAACCATTCCTCAAATTCCAGATGAAGAAATCACATTTAAACTAGGTGTGGTGACAAAAGTTGTTAAGAAGTAGAAAAGAGCAATTATTAGATACTGGTTATTGATTTATTTTGTGAAAGCACTGCATGTACTGCTTGTGAAATGTAACTTCACCTTGCTACCTAGAACAGAGTGACCTGGGCAAGGGCCAAAACAATTGAAAAGTCGCAGCCCAAGGAAGTCATTGCCCATGGCAACCTGACCACAAAAGCATATACCTGTCAACCCTGACATATGCATTTGAAAAGCAAAGGGCTGATAGCCACTCATACTTTTGGAAGAAGTCTTGCTGCACTCGGGAGGCAGAGGCAGGCGGATCTCTGTGAGTTCGAGACCAGCCTGGTCTACAAGTGCTAGTTCCAGGACAGGCTCCAAAGCCACAGAGAAACCCTGTCTCGAAAAACCAAAAAAAAAGAAGTCTTGCTTGCTTGCCTGCTCACCTCAGCCTATGATTCTAGAATATAAAAATGAGAATGCAAACTGGACTCAGGAATGAAATCTTTTCTTGTTTGTTTTCCCCAAGACAGGGTTTCTCTGTGTATCCCTGGCTGTCCTGGAATATGCTCTGAAGACCAGGCTGCCCTCGAATTTGCAGAGATCTACCTGCCTCTGCCTCCCAAGGGCTGGGATTGAAGGTGTGAGCTACCACTACCCGGCAGAGGAAGATTTTTTTTCCTTTTGATGTTTTGTGCAATTGAAGGTAAGGTATTAAAAAGTGACATAAAGTGCTATTAGCATGACTTCTAGAACTGTCTGAGTAATGCATTCCTGCTCCCCACAATGCTGATTTTAGGTGTGAGTTCAGTTAACCAGTTCAATTCACTACTTGGTGTGATCTAGATAGGTCTGATGATGATAATGGAGAACTTTGTTTAGGTCAAATTCTAAGGCATTATCTAGTTGAATATTATGTTTCATAACTCCATAACTCTGAGTTATATTAATTGGTTTCCAGGTCTTGGTTTGTTTTATTTGATGTGTATGGGTATTTTATCTCCATGTATGTCTGTGTACTATGTGTGCAACTGGTGCTGTCAGAGGTCGGAAGAGGATATTGTATGTCCTAGGACTGGAGTCAAAGATGTTGTGGCCTGCCATGTGAGTGCTGAGAACCAAACCTCTGCAAGAGCAACAAGTGCTCTTAACCTTTGAGCCATCTCTAATCCTGTATTTTGGTTTTTGAGACAGGGTCTCTCACGTATTCTAGACTGGACTTGAACTCACTATATAGATGAAGGTGACTTCAGACTTTTGATTCTCCTGTCTCTACCTTTCTCATACTGGTATTACAGATGTGTATCTTCACATCACACCCAGATTGTGTGGTGCTGGGCATTGAACCCTGCTGTTTGGGTGCCATGCAGGCACTCTACCAACTGAGCTACATCCCAGCCCTCTAGCCTTCTTATATTAGACTGAGCTTGAAATGCAAGAACTGAGTTTGAACAGACCAATGTAACACTCTTCAACTACATGATTGGTACCAAAAAGGAGTGTATCTGGATAGTAACACCTTTACTTGTCCCAAAGATGAGGTCCTTCTGAACTGATGCTCTAAGTCCTTTAGATGCTTTGATAGATAAAGCAGTGACAAATGGTGTTGGTCCAACTGGTTCTCACACAGACTTCGAAGCATTTACAAGCATTTTAAAATTATCATCGGCATGTTTATTTTTAGAGACAAAAAAGAGCAGCTTTTGTGGTCTGAAGACAGTGGTACTTTTTATCTGACAAAACAAAACAAATCCCCAAACCCAACAACAACAACAACAACCAGCCGAGCAACAAGAGCACCCAAGTATTTGTGCAAAGTTGTTAAAAAGGAAACAAAATTCATAGTTCAGAGGTTCTGAAGTTTGTCTAAGTATTATACTGTCACTTTGACTCCATTCTTCCTCTTCCTCCTCTCCCCCTCCCCCTTCTTTCAAGACAAGGTCTGTTTCTCTGTGTAACAGACCTAGCTGTCCTGGAACTACCTCTGTAGAGCAGGCTGGCCTATGAATTCACTTGAGCTCTGCCTGCCTCTGCCTCCAAAGTGCTGGGATTAAAGGTGTGCACCACCGCCTGGCTCACTTGAGTCATCTTAACAAAAACTGAAATATACTCAGAGACCAGTGCCATTTATTTATGTCTTTTTCAGATATTTTCTGAAAACTCACAGCTCAGATCGAAATCGCTAAGAAGAAACTGGACCTTCCCTGTGGCAAAGACCTCTTACTGTTAGATTACAATATGTTTTAGGACTGGGAGCCTCCGATTTTCACCAGGGCAATGCTGGAGCAATACCAGTGTTACTGGGTTCAGGCAGCTAATGGGAACAGTGGCTACAGGCAGCTAATGGGAACAGTGATTTTGGTAATAAACTGGGTTTTAATTCTATTTTGTAGCTGCCAGCTAAATACTTTTCCTTTACAAGTTTAAAATCCATTCATCAGGGACTGGAGAGATGGCTCAGAGGTTAAGAGCATTGCCTGCTCTTCCAAAGGTCCTGAGTTCAATTCCCAGCAACCACATGGTGGCTCATAACCATCTGTAATGGGGTCTGGTGCCCTCTTCTGGCCTGCAGGCATACACACAGACAGAATATTGTATACATAATAAATAAATAAAAAAAAATCCATTCATCAACTGCTTAGGCTATGTCAGGCATGTAGGGGAGCCATAGAAACATTCCAAAAATCAGTTGTGGGAGTAGCTTACTTGTAGAATATGTTAACATAAGCTAGGCCTGAATTCTATCTTCAACACAAAGCAAGACATAGACTTAAGATAAGAAATTTGTAATACTTTGTGTAATGGTTTAAGTAAAACGGCGCTGTTCCCCTGCGTGGCAGCAGTGGGCAGCAGGCACGAGACCATGCTGCAGGTGTCCTAAGGCAGCTGGTCCTGGGGAGGGAGCCCCTGAGTGTGGCACAGGCCATGAGGGGCAGCTGATTCCAGGCAGGGAGCCGTGTGCGGGTGAGAGACCGAGACGGATAGGCACGCCATGCATTGAAAGTTGGTAAGGGAGATGCTCAAACTGGAAGCTGAAGATCCGTCTCAGTGGCGGATGAGGGGGAATGGGCAGGGCTTGTCTCTTAAAGCGACAGGATAGACCCTTACACTTTGAATGATCTTACTGACAAAAATCATATCCATTTCTAGTC
>PVIU01012074.1:0-61688 GCA_004026605.1 Ondatra zibethicus | reverse complement strand
TTTCTTCTAACTTTTTGTTAGTTTTCTCATCCCTTTCTTCAAAGGCGTTTTTCACCTCTTCTTTAAAGGTCTCTATCACTTTCATAAAGTTATGTTTAAAGTCGATTTCTTCTACTTCTTCTGGGTTAGGTTGCTCAGGTTCTCCTGTTGAGTACTCATTGGTTTCTGGTGTTATCATGTTGCTTTTCAGATTGTTGGAAGAATTCTTGGATTGACGCCTACCCATCTCTTCCTCTGATTTCAGTCAGAGGAGTCTCAGTGTGTTGGGACCTCCCAGGACGACTTGAACACACTCACCCCTCTGGATAGCTGATCTCAGTGCAGGAAGAGGAAGTCCCGTCTGGACTTCCAATCCTTCTGTACCTCCTATCTCGGCACAGGGAGAGAGATTCCTGGGGTTCCAATGCCCCACAGAGGAAAGGGCAGTCTTGCAGGGGCGGGGTGCAGGGTCTTGTTGATCAAAGAGGCCTGCAGGGACTTTACCACCAGGCTTGCACAACCTTACCAGTGTGAGCCGCCTCCGATCTCAGCGCAGGAAGAGAGTGCTGGGGTACCAAAGCCCCACCGAGGAAAGGGCTTTCTTGAGGGAGGAGGGGTGGGGGAGGTAGAGGTGCAGTGTCCTGTAGAACAAAGAGGTGGGGATCTTACCTCCGGGCGACACAGTCCTACCAGTGTGAGCCGCCTCCGATCTCAGCACAGGAAGAGAGAGTGCTGGCTTAAGAAAGCCCCACCAAGGAAAGGGTGATCTTGCAGGAGGGAGGGGGGTTCAGGGTCCTGTGGAACAAAGAAGCCCGCCTGGACCTTACCAGTGTGCACCACTGATCTCAGCACAGGAAGAGAGAGTGCTGGGGTACCAAAGCCCCACCGAGGAAAGGGCTATCTTGCGGGGGGATGTGGGGGGTGTGGGGGGTAGAGGTACTCCTGTAGAACAAAGAGGCCAGGGTGGGTGGGTGATCTTGCGGGAGGGAGGGAGGGTTCAGGGTCCTGTGGAACAAACAAGCCCGCCTGGACCTTACCGGTGTGCGCCACCGATCTCAGCGCAGGAAGAGAGAGTCAGTAATCTGTTTTTAAATACTCCTACTCTCCTAAGTGTGGCCACCTTTACCTTGTGAAGGACCATTCTTGCCGTGATAATAATCATGAGACATTGCAGAAGTGCTTTATCAAACTGAGATTGTTCTTTTGATTACTACTTTGGTTAGAACTTTTGTCCTAAACTATGTTACATTGAAGCATTTATCTAACTATTATTTTATCAATAAAAACTCGGGAGTCAGATATCAGGGTAAATACCTGACGTATCAGAGAAGAGGCAGAGTAGTAACCAACAATCACCTCTCTCTTGCCCTCCACAATCCCAAAGGTCGGAGAAGCTTCTAAGACCCTCCCTACTACTTCATATGCCTCTCTATATGTCCTTGATCCTCCAAAGCCTCTATGACTAATTTTGGTCAGTTAGTAACTAGCTCCACCCTCTGATTCTAAGTAAATATTATCGTCAGTTAAGGCACTGCCAAAGTGCGACCAAAATATCCCACAATATTGCATTGTATCAAATGCCTTTTCTATAGCTCTCCTTATATTCACAGGAATTTGCTTCCTTAAATTGTCAATTATATAGATTACACTGATTGTCTGATGTTGGACCTATGCATAATTCTTCATACACACTGTTGTATTCAATTCTATTTTCTAGGTTTTATTTTGGAGGGAGGATTGCATCTTTGTTCATGAAAGATTTGGGTCCATATTTTACCTGTAATGTCTGTCTCTGGTTTGGACATTAGAGTAATTCTGGAGGACATCAGAACATTTCAGGAGTATGGAAGAGATGGCAGACAACTGTTAGTTCTTCTTTTAAAATTTGTCAGATTAATTAACAAATTATCTAATATTAATATGTTTATTCTGACAGATTATTAATTAGTGATTCAGTTCTTTTATAGTTATATATCTATTGAAATTGTCAATTTTCCTTGTATAAGTTTGACTACATACTATCTTTGAAGAAACTGGTCCATTTATCTAGACAATTAAAATTTTAACATAGAGTTATTTATAATGTCCCTTTATTATCCTCTTAATGAAATCAATGAGTAATGGGTTCTCTTTAATTTCTTTATTAGTATTTTGTTTCTGTATTTTAATTAACACACTATGATAAAATTTTTGAGATCCATTTAAAATTATTATGCAGTATCTCCTAAAGAGTAACTGAACAAAAACTAATATAAAAGCTAATAAGCACAAAGTAAGTCAGAGAGATAGTTTGTGTGTAATCTCAACAGAGCAACAAAAACAGATGAGTACAGTAACTCAATAAATATTATTATAGGAATAATCATAATAATAATAACAGTGGAAATCATTGAAAAGGATCTTCTATTCATTATTCATAAATATCTTCACAGTCTCCTTTCTTTAAATCATTTAGCTTTCTATTCTGTTATGTAAAATATGGATAGATAAATAGATAGATAGATAGACAGACAGATAGGTAGATCGATAATAGGTAACAAAGAAGGCATTTACCTGTCTGAGTTTTCTAAAATAAATACCCTAAGAAAAAGAAGGTCTTGAGGCTTTAGTTAGAAATTAATGTATTTATATTGTAGTCAAGCTGATGCAGCAGTTAAAGTTATCTTGGTCACTCTACTCTGACATACAATGAAATAAAAAGCAATTATGATATATGACTGCTATGAATGTTGTGATGTGATAATATAATACTTTAGTATGAATAAGTATACACAAGACAGAAAAACAACCTTGATAATGGGTAAAGGACCAGGTTCAACCCAAAGTTTGAAAGCCTCATTTCACTCAACTAAAGTATGCAGACACTTTGTGATTCTACTATTCCTTCTGCGTTATTCACCTTTCTTCTGTGGGTCCTGTGAAAGCAGCCCAATTTTTAGAATACATGTTCATTATGAGTCATGTATGTAACTGTGCTGTGAGAAGGATGTGGTGCTAAATTACCAGCTTGAAAGTCGGGGGTGGGGGGCAGCTCTCTTTCAGGAGGGTAGACCAGATAGCTGAAGAAAAATTATGTTTTCCTTACCTTCCTGTTTTTCTTGTGGGACTTTATGTGAAAGATGCAATATGTATTAATGGCACTAATGGCAGGGGGGAGGAGCATCTGGGATTCATCAAGCATTGCTATGTGATTTCCAATTGTATTTAAAAGTAAAATGCTAACAGGAATAACACCTGCCCATTGGCTAGATATGATCAGTCCATAAAGGATGGAGGCTTCCTAGAAACTGAGCAAGAACTTCCTTAATTTTCTGTTACAATTCCTTCCTAGAATGTAACAAAGACTTGCTGATTGACATCTTAACACAACGCAGCAACGCACAGCGGCAGATGATAGCTGGGGCCTACCAGAGCATGTATGGCAGGGTAAGACTTCTGCCCCTTGACCTCTTTCCTTGGCAAGTGCCTGAGCATCAACACCCTTCTCAGAGAAATGAACCTATTGTTTCCCTCACTCTCACTGAACACATTTCTGAACTCCGAATTAGTTAAAAATGATCTGTCTTGTTCTTACATGTTTCAAGAAATAAGAGCATATTATGAAATGTATATATGCATGAAGTATATTCACACTCGCTGTGTCTACCTGTGCTTTTCCAACTCATACAGCTTCTTCCAAATGAAAGGCTAGGTAACCTTTTATGCCACTTGGTCCAATTAGGCTCTAAAAGTGTTGAGCTGGGAATGGCTATATGGAGCTTTAGGGGAGGCACAGAGAGAACTAATGATCACTAGGGTCAAAAAATAACATATTTTCCCCCAGTTCTCTGCAGGTCCTCACCTAGCTCTGAGCCAATATGAATTTTCTTCTCCCTTTTCTTCTCCACAGCATGCAGTGATGGAGACCATTAAAAAGCGAATGGCAGTTTAAAAATAGTTTAAGGCAATAAAACTATCCATGTTTTAAAGTAATCACATTCTAATTTCAAAGCAAGTACCATTAAGTAGTCTTTGCTTTTGTTATGCATTTAAACCACAGATTCAGGACAAAAACTCTTCAGGCCAAAAGGTCCTGAAATAGCAATTACTTTGTCAACTGAACATTATCGATAAAACACTCTCATAAAACTTTCTCTGCAGAGTTAGTCCATATAAATTGACTCTACAGCTCAGCCTTTGAACAACCATAACACATCCAACACACAGTAGCCCTTAGTTTTAGAATGGTTAATGATCCAGAAAGCTCTGCAAGTGGAGAGATAAGTTGAATTAAGCCAAAGGAGGAGACAGTATACCTTTGTTCACATAAAAACGTTACCTCAATTTAGGCTCCCAGGAATAACATTTTTGCAAACAAAATGTAACAGTAATAAAAATAGCACATGTGCTAATCTAATGTGATATAAATGGGCACAGAACTATAAGTGATGTCACTTCCTGTGAACATTTTTTTAAATCCAAAGGAGTACCTATATCCTAGCTTTTCATATGGCAAGTTAATTTAGGCCAAAGAACTTCTGTATATCAAGCACTGCAAAATCATCAAAAGGCAGATTAAAATGCAACATGAGTTCCTTAGACTCCAGGAATTTAAAACCCATTAAAAAATAACTTGTACTGGAGTGAAACTCTTTTCACTAAGGTCTTAGAGCTGTTTACTCTGTGCTCTTGCTGAACAATCAGCATGCCATGTGTGATCACTAAATCACTGAAGAAGCAGGACAGCACAGAAGCAGGCTTGTCCATCACCTCAGAACCATTGTCCTTCAGACAGCTGTCAAGCCCTGCCACCTATCTCCCCTCACATTCCTTCCTTCCCTCCATTACAGATTCTTGATTCAGATCACCATGGCTTTCTGCCCATACTAATCCTAATTGGCCTCTACTAAAACTCTCCCCCACCTCCCTTCTTTGCCTAGACCAGTCCACTATCAATCTAAAACCAAAATAATGGAGAACATAAAATTTCTTTAGTATTTATTCTATTACTCCATCATAAATACCTGTGTGTGCATGGCACAAACCTGAATCCTTTCTCATGGTATGGGAACACTTTTATTTCACTTTTGTTTTGCATCTGTGTTATTCTCTTCCTCTCTTTCCCTCTTCCTGTCTCTCTCCTTCACCTTCTCTCCCTCTCTCCCTCCGTCTCCCTCTCTTTTTCTCACTCTTGGTCTCTCTTACATAGCATTGATGTATCCTCCAGGAAGCATCTGTACTTCCTCACAGCACTTCTGCCTGCTTCCCCACAGCATCTTCTGTCATGCTGCTGCATCTGTCCTCAGGAGTCTCAGTTTTCATTACATTGGCTCTATCCATAAAACTACCAGACACTGGAACCCACTCCTGAAATCCAGGAGAACCTAATTCATGAGTTTGTTTGTATCTGTTCCTCCTGAGCAAACTTGGAATAACTTTTGTTCTGCAAGAGTTTAGTATAGCGTTTGCCTAATACCAAAACTTTTTGCTTGATGTCTGTTGGATGACAGTGGCCTCATAGCTAAGTGAAGTTCCTCCAGTAAGGTGCAATCAGACATTGGCTACTCCTGAAAAGCTATCCAGCTTGCCAAGTGCTCTCTGCTCTTAACTAAGTGCTTTGTGTTTATATCTTATCAAGTTGACTGTAACACCTAAAAAGAATAGGGACTGACTTATTTTGTACCTTTCCTGTAGAGCTCAGTCCAAGGCTTAATATGGAGGATGTTCTTCACTTAAAGTATAGGCCAACCTCATCATTAGATTTGGCATAGTTGTCAATATAAATGTGTAAGTAACTAAATTACCCACTGGTCTTTCCTACCACAGCAAGTACTGTGCTGTTGACAATGCAATAGGACCAAGCAATTGGGAGAAGCTTGTCCATGCATGATGAACTTGACAACCAGACAATGACTCTTTAAGAGCTTCAACTGGAGCATTAAGCAATTCATGTTCCCATTTTTCAGTTATAACAGGAGTGGTCAACTCTGAAATATGTTGATTTCTACAACCATTTAATCACAGCATTGGCTGTGTAATTTCGTGCATGGCCAGAATAAAATCATGTGACTAAATTGTACCTTCCACAGCCTCTCCTTAATGTCCTTTGTTCTCAAGTATGAATGCACCAGAGTTGTCAAAGACAGTGAATACCCATACATTCTTCAAGGTTTCATTTAATGTCAACTATTCCAGAAAATTTAATATATTTGACAGTGTCATCCACTCCCAAGGCATAGACTAACGCCTGTAACTCCTTCTCCTGCTACTGTGTGTGTCTTAATACATCAACCTGTTCTTCTCACATTGTGTCACCGCCCTCTGAAATACAAGCTTCAGAGAGGAAGGAATATTTGTTTTATTCACCAGTCTGTCCAGAGCACCGACCACAGTCTCAGTGAGATGGTTGACACTATTGACTGAGTCATGGTGCCTGAAATATACATGTCAGAGCCCTACCTCCCAGGGTGATTATATCTGGTTATAGACTTCTAAAGATATTGAGGGGGAAAGGGTAGATCCTTAGTCCAGTAGGACACCTTTCAAAATGGGAGGGGGGGAGAAACCAAGGGTATGTGTATGATGAAAATGAGGTAGCTGTGTATATGCCAAGGAAATGGATGTCAGTAGAACCCAACCCTTCATACCAAGACTTTGGACTTTTTGCCTTCCATATCCCGAAACAGAAACTCTGAAATTTAGGCCTGAGGTACCCTGCTACGACATACCAAGTTGTTTAATCCCACTAAGTCTACATACATAGATGTGAATTATAAAGAGTTCATTCTTCAAACTCACTTCAGATACACTTTGCCTTCTTGTCTCTGAGCTTCATGATTAAAAATATCAATACCTTAAGAGCAATATAACTAGGAAGTCGTTTTCTAGAAATTATCTGATCTACTTTATAGATGGCCCTCCTTCCTATAAGAAGAATTCTTTCTCCTTCAGACTTTACTTCTAGTTTGAAGGGGGCAATAGATATAGTTTTAGCCCAAAGACTAAACTCTTTAGTTTACTATATAGTTTATACAGGTAAATATTTTATAAATAAGTAATAGTAATTAAGATGAGTTAAATAAACCTCCTGATAAAACTAGATAGTTAACAAATAAGAAAAATAATTTCTGATTTCTAAAAACTTTTTAATAATCAAAGCTCCACAAATTCAGAAAATCACCTCTGCAGTTTTCTTATTGAAATTACCACTCTTTGGAATGATACATACAGTATCTGCTAAGGCAGGAAGGAGGAACAAGAGGAGAGGGGCTGGAGGAATGGAAAACTGACGGTTGTCACTCCTGCACTAAAAGTGGCCCCACTGAGTTTCATATTGCTCTGAACATAAGACATTCTCTAAATTTACACTTCTATCCCCTTGCATTATGATTCCTGATCCTCTTGAGTCATCAGCAACACCAAATGATATGAAGCTTCTTCAGTATAGCCAGCTCGTCATATGGGTACATCTGAAATCTCACTGCAGCTTTAACCATTCTGTAACACAGGTGTAACTAAAATCTCACCGCATCCATAACCATTCTATAACACAGGAATAACTGAACTCTCACTGCAGTTATAACCATTCTATGACTCATGTGTAACTGAAATCTCACTGCAGTTATAACCATTCTATGACACATGTGTAACTGAACTCTCACTGCAGTTATAACCATTCTGTAACACAGGTGTAACTAAAATCTCACCGCATCCATAACCATTCTATAACACAGGAATAACTGAACTCTCACTGCAGTTATAACCATTCTATAACACAGGTGTAACTAAAATCTCACCGCATCCATAACCATTCTATAACACAGGAATAACTGAACTCTCACTGCAGTTATAACCATTCTATAACACAGGTGTAACTAAAATCTCACTGCAGTTATAACCATTCTATAACACAGGAATAACTGAACTCTCACTGCAGTTATAACCATTCTATAACACAGGTGTAACTGAACTCTCACTGCAGTTATAACCATTCTATGACACATGTGTAACTGAAATCTCACTGCAGTTATAACCATTCTATAACACAGGTGTAACTAAAATCTCACTGCAGTTATAACCATTCTATAACACAGGCATAACTGAAATCTCACTGCAGTTATAACCATTCTATAACACAGGAATAACTGAAATCTCACTGCAGTTATAACCATTCTATAACACAGGAATAACTGAAATCTCACTGCAGTTATAACCATTCTATAACACAGGCATAACTGAAATCTCACTGCAGTTATAACCACTCGATAACACAGGCATAACTGAAATCTCACTGCAGTTATAACCATTCTATAACACAGGCGTAACTGAAATCTCACTGCAGTTATAACCATTCTATAACACAGGCGTAACTGAAATCTCACTGCAGTTATAACCATTCTATAACACAGGCATAACTGAAATCTCACTGCAGTTATAACCACTCGATAACACAGGCATAACTGAAATCTCAATGCAGTTATAACCACTCGATAACACAGGTGTAACTGAAATCTCACTGCAGTTTTACCTTACCTTTTTTTCTCTGATCATGTATAATGGTGGTTATCTTTCCGTGTTTCTTTCATAGACAAGACGCTGCTTCTTTAAAGTTAGCATGCTGTCCTTTTTGTGTTTTTCTTTCAGTATTTTGCACTTTTATATTTATATAAGTATTTAAATATTTATATATGTTATTTCTTAATATATATTGAAAATGCTTTGTTTAAATACAGTTGTATTTTAGATAAGGATTATTTTATAATTGTAACTATATATACGTATATATAATTAAATTATGTATCTATATATTATATAGATATGCACTACGAAAGGTGTAAGATTTTAATTTGCTTACAAGATAGCAAATTGATCAACCAGGATGATATAGATGTTGATATAGAAGATTCTTGAGTGAGAGACAAAAGAAATTTGTGTCATCTCATTAGTGTCAAGTACATCTGAGCTTTATGAAGTGGTTCCCTGAACTATGTGAAGATACTCTCATACAAGGGGTTGCCTTGTAACCAAGGAACCAAGAAATCCAGAAAACCAAAGCATTTAAAATGAGCAGAGTGCAGGCCTACTCTTCAGGGAGACCTTACCTCAGTCTTCACAGAATTATGTAAACATCCCGAGAGAAGCAAGATGAAAGGAAGAAGTGTCAGTGTCTCACTGTGCATCCTGTTCATTAATATGAGACCTGGAGAGGATTCACCTACCTGAATTAACCCCGACTTCTACGCAGCTGTGAAAACAACCGGCACACGTGATGACTGTACCAAATGTAATCTACTCTGACTACTCCGAACAGGAAAATCTGCCGGGTCATCAATGTGCCTTAATCTTCATTAAAGTTCCCATCAGCAGGAGGAAGATGGCACATTATACCTAACAGTGCCTTCACTGAATCCTAGATCCAATGAGCTAAGCAGTTCTACATGTCATCAGGGATAAATCCAAAAATCCCAAGTGTCCTTCTTTTCAAATTCATCGATGACTCACCATGTAGCCTGAGATTTTTAATCTGGGTCACTAAGAGGCATGTATTAGATATGAAATTGTTTTCACTTTGGCCATAAGAAGAAAGTCTACAGTGGTCCTATCATTTGTAATAATCTCAGCTGTTGCCACCATGAATGCTTTCCAAGGTCAAGATCGTGTAATTGAGGAGTCCAACCAAGCACCAAGTGGCAAGGCTATTGTTCTTGCTTTACTAACAGAAACCTCTCAGCTTCCATTTCCGTATCTCCAACTTCACCTTTTGTTGGATTATCTCCAACACATAAAAAGGACTAATGTTTGGAATTGTTAAGTGTGGGAGGAACAAGGTCATTTTAGCAGATCCCAGAAAGTAGATATGTCCTACATACTGAAACAGTATATTCAACAGCTGTTAGGAATTATTCTTAAACAGTCCAGAACTACAAGAATCCCGAGATAGTGCAAGTAGGTAAAACAGAATCACATTAGAATCCCTATACCCACTTTTGGTTAGGCTATCGATAAATATAAGAGTGTAGACCAGATATTGTACCCAGAGGTCAGTCACGAGAAAAAAAAGTAACATCAGGCTTCAGAACGCTCCTGTTAGAATATCAAACATTAAACATGAAACTATATAACCTTACTTCGCCTTGCTATGAGCATTGTCTAGGAGGAAGCTGAAGGCAGATGGCACTTTTCCCTTACACTGCCATAGCTGGGAACCAAATGTCCTACTGAGCTGAGCAAGCAAAAGGAAGGAGAGGAAACAGGCAGAACTCTTACTAGGTTGATCAATTAAGAGCATACTGCTGGTAAAGAGCTCTGGAGGTCTATGAAGTTACTGGATTCTACTCTATTTTTGACATGTTTTTGTATAAACAAAACAACAAAAACCCTGTAAACAAACATGTAACATGGTCAATCCAGAAAACCTAAAATATGGCATGAATTAGTCTCAAGGACCAGGGTCAGGTATGACTGGAAACAAACCTGAAATAGCAGCTCTGTGATTTGGAAGTGTTCAACTGTGGGTACCTTCAAAAAGAAATTGGGTTTTCCAGGAGTGCAGGACAATACTGTGTGAGATGACTTCCTTCCTGCAGAAAAAATCATGCTAAATGTAACAGAAGTCACAAGATTGGCAAGCACTGGAAACCATAGCATGTAAGCCATTGAGGACCTCTCTACATACCTGGTTTGTGATGAGGTATGCTTTATGATGTCCAGTTTGCTGACAGACCTCAGGGGCAATGGTCTAATGTGTGAAATACAGATGCCAGATGGCTTCATCAAAGAATACACCTTCCTATGACTGCAAGAATGACATCAGAAGTATTAGCAGAAGTCACAATATGTCCAATGAAATACACTATTTATAATTTTCAAGCATTAAAGCAAATCAATCAGACCAACAGCCAAAATGTGAATAACAAGGTTAAATTCATCAAAGGAGAAATCCAATCACCAGAGCTTTGAGAACAGCCTTGGTTATGCCTTTGGGTAATGATGGTCCAATTCTACATAATTTAAACACCTGTATCAAATGACCCAATAAATACTTTCTTATCTTCATATACTCTCCAATATTTCACATTAATAACCAAAACAAATAATTTTCCTGCTTTCCCCAGACACTTTCAAGGTCGCCTTGAAAGTCAGCCTATTTTCTTATATCCTACTTTTCACTTTTCCCCTAGTTATTTTTTCCTTCAAGAGTTCCCATCTTCATTGCTGACAAATGTTTTCTAAAGAATGCCTGTCACCGTTTAGATTTGTATTGAGGTGGGCACCTTTCGGGTTACTCAGGTTTCTGTCACGAGAGCAAAGTATCTGAGACAATCCATTTATAAAGAGAAAATATTTACAGTGACTCACACTTTTAGAAGTTCTAATCCATTAGCAAGTGACCCTGTGGTTTTGGGCCTTTGGTGAGCTGCCACATCATCATGATGACAGGATGTGGCAAAGGCAGAGCCCCTCATCTCATACCTGAGAAGGAAAGGGAGGGGGGAAGGAAAGAAAGATCAGAGGAGGGAAAGGAAGAGAAGCAAAGGGACTGATATCTCACCACCCTCGTGCCCCCATGATTTAAGAAACTCCCACAGGACCCACCTCTCAAAATTTCCATCACCTCCAAATATAGTACCCTGAGGACCAAGCATTTACTGTGTAAGCCTTCAAAGACCATTCAAGATCCAAACTGTTCCAATTTCAATATGCTTTACTTCTCTGGAAGACCAAACAGTCATTATTCTCATCAGACAAAAATCAACAACCAATGCATCCACTAGAAATGATACAATAAATAAAATGTGACAGTGCCTGTGCAGAGTAGCTATGTGAAAGAGTATTCTCTCACTGCAGCAAAGTAACACCAGTCTCACAAATGTCTTTGTAATGAAACACAGTTGTGTGTTTACACAGGGGTCACACACCGAGTAGAATTAAGAGAGATTCTAACTTTCCATCTATGAGCTTGCCTTTTGAGTGTTTCAGTAATAGGCCTTATTTTGTGATTAATTAGGAAAAGGAATCTAAGTTAAAATCACATGAAAGGGTTCCTCTGAGTCTAGTCAAACAAAGATGTCACACTCCCACCTTTGGCCCCATTGGACCCATTTGAAGATGCACATGAAAGGAACTGTGGATGAGAAAGCGTTGTTTTATTTTTAATTTAATCAGAGTGGTCAGAAAGGGTTTGGCGGTGGCACAGAATAGCTCAATTTGAAAAGCAAGTACTTATTAGCTTAATGGAAGGCCAAGCTGTGATTCCAACGGAGCCTGCTGCAGGGTAAGGTTTCAGTAAAGAGGAAATCAGAAGCAATGAGGCTGGGGAAAGTCACACTCCAAAGGTTGCACCTGAGAAGTTATTTTTGTAGCTCCAAGTGAGAATTTAAGGCTCTAATTAGCCGATTTGAATGTTCCTCTTTGAACTTTCAAAGTATACTTATTTAAACATACAATTCAATATTTATCTTCCCAGATGAAGGCACAGTCTCCTTCCTGGTGCCCCGATAATAGCATGCTATTCCTATATCAATAGGCCTCGCCCTGCTGTACACTGTGTCCAGGTTATTACCTTGATTTCTGCACCCTTCAATCACGGGAGGCTGCTGGGAGCAGAGATTGCTTTCCTTGTTTGTTTTCAAACTGCCAAGAATAGCTACAAACAAACAATGGTTGAATTACATGCTGCCCTACCCATTCATTTGCTCTGCTCGCTTTGTTCTTATTTTGTACTTAGTAGTTAGCAGGCACAGCTACATGGGCTGATGAAAGAACTATGGAGAAAGGGGGTCAAATCTCTGCCGTGGTGGAGCCACTCCATGCCTTGGTGAGAAGGACCATTACTTGGTAAAACATGTCAGTTTGAAGACAGTGGGTACTGTGGAGTCAAGAGAAAGCCAGATGGGAAATGTGGGGCCTGCTGGGGACCTGCTAGACTAAGTGGCTATATGAGTTTTTCAAAGAAGGCTGTAGGGGTAAGGGCACACTGGAGAAGAACATAAAAGGTGGAGTGAAGTCCAAAGTCAGACAGCAGATCTGCTCTGCTGTTACAGAAGCAGAGGGATGACCACCATAGCTAGAGTTGGCCAATCAGGAGCAAAGAGAAGAGCGGTGAGGGCCAAGAGGTGATCAGAATGTACCATGAATCATGTCAACCCTGGTAAGAATGTGCACGTATCCTGTGTCTGCTTTCTTCAGAGATAAACCACAAACAATATAGAAGGATGACAGTGTTTATTTTGGTGTGGGGGAATGATTTTCTGATTTGTGTTTCTACAGATTATTATCGTCAGATTTTTAAAGAGAAGGTAGGGAATAGGCACAGAAGGAAAACTCACTAGATGCCTGCTCTGTTTTGTAGAAGAAAGATGATGGCCTCGCCAGGGTTTCCAGAAGTGGAGGCAGCAACAGTGCTTATTAACATGCTGCTTAACAAACACAGGGTCTGAGGAAAGCATTGGGTGACGTCATCACACGAACATCACAGACTTGCTCAAATAATGAAACCAAGAGTCACTAAGCGATGGGAACCATCCCATCCCCGCTGTGTTCTTACAGAATCACCATATGTGCAGCCCACAGAGTACGACTGCGTTTCCCATTTAGAGACAACAGACTGTGCTGACAATGGGACTTGGTGAAAATAGAAGAGAGGAAAGATAACAGATAGAACTCTGAGCTGTGGAGATAGAAAGAGAAACAAGAAAGACAGGGAGATGAAAACTATGCTGTAGTGCGACCGTTTATAGCTAAAGACTGCTTATTTGTAAGCGTTGTTTAATATTTTGGGGGGACTGACATTTTGGGAGTACATTTTGAAGTGTTAAAAATATTATTAAACAATTTCAGAGCCGGGCGGTCATGGCGCACGCCTTTAATCCCAGCACTTGGGAGGCAGAGGCAGGTGGATCTTTGTTAGCTCGAGACCAGCCTGGTCTACAAGAGCTAGTTCCAGGACAGGCTCCAAAGCCACAGAAAAACCCTGTCTCGAAAAAAAACAAAAAAAGAAAACAATTTCAGTCAAGTCTTGTAATGCTTAGACCAGTCCTGTGAGGAGAGCTGCTGCTTTCTTTACTCAGAGTAATGAAAATACAAAGAAATTTAGTAATATTCTTTCAATCTCATGACATTAATTTAAACAAGATTAATAGCTATAAGTGACAGTAAAGGGTGTCTAATATATACAGCTTCTTTCACAAAATTGTTATTTAACTGAATTTTTAAAACTGAACTTACTCTTGCTCTCTCACTCTCTCTCTCTTTCGTACACACGCGCGTGCACACACACACACACACACACACACACACACACACACTACAAACTATAGATATATATCGCCATCTAGTGGCAATCCTAACCTCAGCTTGCATACATGATATTTGTCTAGAAAATAAAAATTCTGTTATTTCATATGGAATGAGAGAAGTGATCAAACAAATTTGCTTAAAAACTAAACCAAAGACTTGGTGTGCTAACACTACCTTTTGCTTAAATAGTACATTTATTCTCTGCACATAATCAAAAACTATTTTTTCCACATTATTTATTCATGTGTTTATTCTTTTATTTTTATGTATTCATTTACATATTACACATGTCCTATCTATATGTTTTGTACACAATGCTGTTGTATAGAAAAATGCTGAGTTTAAAAGTTTGTGAGACAATTTGTGTGTTAATAGACACTGAAAAATATATATGCATATGAAGTTTTATCACATACCTTCAATGTACTACTCTACACCTCATTGAACACAAGCACTGCATTCACAAAATAAATGCCACACTCACTGCTCACTGTCTAGGCTTCCAGTACCTTACATTCCAGTACAAAACAGACTGCCTGGCTTTGGTGGCACACACCTGTAATCACAGCATTCAGGGGGCCGAGGCAGGAGGATAGTGAATTCAGAGCCAACCTAGCTATACAGTAAGACTTTTTCAAAAAACTACAAATAGACCACATCAAGGTACTGTCCCTTATTTCTCTCCTGAACAGTGCACTATTTACAGCAATTATAGGACTGATGCAGAGAGTCAAAAGTCTTTTCACATCATCAAAGTCCCTTCTGGGAGAGAGCAGCAATAAATCGTGGTTATTTAAACCCTCACACTCTCTCCTATCTACTTTGTTCGGAAACACATTTTTCAGGAGCATTCCTCTGTGTCTTGAAAACAGGTTGGAAGAGACAATGTCTGAGTCCCCAGAAACATTTATATTTCAAACCAACTTGATAGTGACTTAAAGTAAGTTTGAGGACTCTATAGAGACAGCTACTTTACCCGGCCCATGTCTTCTCTGTCTTTCAAGTTTATATATTCTGATATTGACTTGTAAATAAAGTCTGACTTGCTTGAATTTATTCTAGTAGAGTTTGTTATGACTTAGTAAATACTGTTGCACACTTTTAAGTAGACCTAGATACATTTTATAGGTTTTAGCAAAAGTAAGTTAGCAGTTTTTAATTTCTTCATATACCAGAAAAATAGAAGGCAAAAGCTAAAGTGTTGGTTTAATATTTTGTACCTGTATCCCAAGAACTAAAATCTAGCATGTATGTTTTGCTCTTGAAGTATTTAATATTCAAGATCTTAAATAATGTGGCTGTTATTTGAGAAATTTGGATGATTAGTTTCTGTAAGGTTTTAGTCCACTAAATAACCATGTACACCCTACTAAAAAAGATTTATATAATGAGAAACCAAAGTAAAACACATATTTTATTTAAGGACTGGTGATTCATTAGTTCTATCCAGGAAAACTAAAGACTCCAAGCTGAAATGCTTGGAGGTTCAATGTTTATTTTTACAAGGAAACCAAAAGAGGCATGAGAGTTGGGGAGTATAGAAAGAAATAGCTCCTGGGCTGATGTGACTAGAAGTTCCACATGCTCTGCCATTCACAGATGGGATTAAAGTTGTCCTTTCATTTTCAGCCCTCCAGTCCATTGTCTGGCATAACCCAGGGTATGCGTCAAAACCAAACCACACTTGTCTTCTAATACTAGAGAAAGGACATTTTCATAGAAGACTGCTCACAGACATATTTCTCTAGTACATTGGGGTTATAAATTTTCTGTTCCCTTCTTCCTCCGTAGGACCTGATTGCAGATCTGAAGGAACAACTTTCATCTCACTTCAAAGAAGTGATGGTGGGCCTGATGTACCCCCCACCGTCTTACGATGCTCATGAACTCTGGCACGCCATGAAGGTAGTGGTTGACCCAATAATATACTTGCATCAGACACAGACTGATCCAATAATACATCTATGACAGGGAACAGCTCAGATTTCAACAGAGACTTCCTTGGGATGCTCCTATAGTTTATGATTGGGAAGACAAAAGAGAATATCTAATATGCACCCATGGCAACTGTGGTAAAAAGAGGCTTCCTGGGGAAAGGGCATCTCTGAGACAAGAGACTGGGGCCAGCCTTTTCTTTGGTAGTAGTGACTCAAACATAGTCATTTCCAAGCTCAGCTTCAACGGGTAGGAGTGATATAGGGGAAAGGGGACCTTTGACTCTTTCAAATGCTGGCATTAGACTCATGGAGACGCTTAAAATTCTTCATAGTGTGCTTTCTAAAGACCAGATCACCACAATATGTGACAGAGATGAGGCTGAAGCAAGAGACAAAAAAAAAAGACATGTTACTTTTAATTATAATATTCACTGATCAGAACAGTGATTTTTATAAAATTCCAGTCAATCACATTTTTTTTCAAATTTTACATGCCAATCTCCTATTTCTTGTGAAATTATATGCTAGAAAATTGTAAGAATGAGGTCATATGTGACTGTTAAGAGGGAATTAGCAAGATTTCTCAACACTTCACAAAGTGGTAAGGTGTCCCAGGGACTTTCGGCAAGAGATGTGCCACCTTTAAGACCATGACCACAGATTAGATCCTTGCATGCCCTAAGATCTTGCAGAACACAGCTAGCTTCAGTGCTGAGGCAATCTGAGTGCAGGTTCCCAGCCAGGGGATGCAAGCACAGGTAACCAAAATATACTCGGTAAATTATGAGACCTGTGTTCTAACTTCAAAATATTTAAGAGCTGATATTCCAGCAACACATGGAGTTTCAATTCCACTCCAGAGGAAAGCAGAAGCACTTAGTGTGCTTTACTGTGTTGATTGGCAGTGCCCATGGTGTTATTTTAGCTAAAGGAATGAAATTCCAGCAGACGACATTATCTTTCCAAGGACATCAAACAGTGGACAGTTGAAACAGACCTGAGAGTGAGCTGAGTTTTATTCTGAATGCTCTTTCTTTCTTCTCTGCCACCTCTAAGAACACCATGAATGCTTTGTTCTGGTATTGTACAGAAAATAATCTATTGTTCTGAATAAAAGTGTCTTCATATTTCTCTCTGACTTTTAGGGTGCAGGCACTGATGAGAACTGCCTCATTGAAATATTAGCCTCAAGAACAAATGGGGAGATTTTCCAGATGCGAGAAGCATACCTTTTACGTAAGGAAATATATGAATATGTATATATTATGTACATGTGCAATTACACTTTTCAAGTAACACATAAAAGTATTTCATTTTATGTATTTTAAATCCTTTTAAGGCACCTGTCTGGTTTATTTCTCTGTTACTGTGATAAAACATAGGCCAAATGCAAGTAGACAGGGGCAGATTATTTGACCTTCAGTTCACAGTCCATCTATGATGGAAGTCAGTGCAGTAACTCAAACAGGAATCTGGAGGGAGGAACTGCAGCAGAGATTATGGAGGAGCACTCCCTACTGGCTTGCTTCCCCTGCCTTGCTCAGTAACCTATCTTGTCTAGTCCTGACCCATCTGTACAGAGATGGCACCATCCACAATATGCTGTGCCTTCCTGCTTCGATTAGCAATCAAGAAATTTCCACTACAGACATGCCGATACAGCAATCCGAGGGAATCAATTCTTTAAATGAAGGTCCCTCTGTCCAGAGGAGTCAAGATGACAACCAAGATTAGACAAGACAGGTACTCTGACATTTGAAATAAGACTCACTGTCATATACTGGAGGAATAAGTTCTGATAGCCTGTTAAACAGGACAGTGAAGAACAATAATAATAATGTATTTTATACCTCAGGGTAGCCAACAGAGAGGAGTGGTTGTATCAAATAATAATGATAAGTGGTGGATAGCATTACACAATGTACTCATGGGTTTAAACATTATATTGTACCATATAAATATATATAACAATTATGTATCAATCAAAAGACTAAAATATGGAAGCCAATAAATATAATGAATGTTAATCACTCAAAACCAATGTGTTCATTAAATAAAAATAATAAGTATTATGCTGAAAATGGAACAATTCCCTAGGAAATCAAGCAAATTTTCCTTAAATGTGATTACGAATATCTATGAGGTAGATGCTTTAGTGTGACAGGAAGTGCCCGGCACCTTGATTCAGACATGTGTTATCCTTTACCCAAGAGACATCTTGAGTATAAACAAAATACAGCAAGCAGTGACCATTGCTCAACAAATACACTTTCTTACTTAATATCACCATTCCTACAAATTATCCCAAAATTAAACATTTTCACATTTTAAAATTAAAAGGCAATATTTTTCATATTAAAAAATGTGTAATGCCTTGATTTCTGCACCATTGTATATTGTGAACATTGAGAATTCCTTACAGTCAACCATCATACTTCAAAAAAAAGAAAAGAAAAGAACCCAAGACTTTCTTAAGGGGAATGAAATAGGAACTTTCACTTGAAACATTAAGATGAGATGGAGCGCTTGGAGGGAATGGTTAGCCCAGCCAATGGTCTACAACACGGTAAAAAAAAACAACCCCAATCTACAGAATGAGAGACTGACAAGTGATTTCCAATCTTCTTTCTCAATGTTGACTCAAAATTAGCTCTTCAATAAAACAGACCTAGGCTGATATTACCATTAGAATACAGGTGTTTTTGATGGTATATGATACAAAAAACAGTAAACTGACTAATGGCATCCTAATCCTTAACATTCGGTAGCAATAGCTATGTAAAGCCCATTGATATGAGGTTCTGTAATAACCTTTCAACATGGATATTTTATTACTCAGAATACAGCAATAACCTTCAAGAGGACATTTATTCAGAGACCTCAGGACACTTCAGAGATACTCTCATGAACTTGGTTCAGGTATGACATTGCAAAATCATAATATTTTATACTTTTTAAAAATGGGAACATTTCATCCTCACTAAATATGACAGAAAGTCCAGTTTATTACAGGTCATTCATACATTCTATGTAACAGCATTTACTATCAGCCAAGTTCAAGTCACTTAATTTACAACTTGACTTACACATTTCATAAGTATGACTGTCAGTTCTGTCTTAAAACATTGTAAATCTACTATGTTCCAAATTATTACAAACACATATACATGCATAAATGATTATTTAGAAAACTTAAAATTTGAATTATTATTTATAACTTGAATTAGAAATCAAGTCCAGTTTTTTTTTTGCAACTAAAAAATTTTATGTGTATGGGTGTTTTATCAACATGTATATCTGTGCACCACATGAGTGCCTGATGCCTACTGGTACCAGAAGAAGTCATAAGATTCACCGAAACTGGGGTTACCATGGTTGTGAGCCACCATGTAGCTCCTGAGAATTGAACCCAGGTCCTCAAGAACAGCTAGTGCTCTTAACCTCTGAACTATCTCTGTCCAATCCTGTATCCCATTTTCTTTAAAACTAGTAGATGAGTTGAAGACATACTAAATACCTGGGCTGATACTTTGTAATTAGTGTTGTGTGGTAAGTGAATTAATTTCTCATCTAATTCAGTAGAATAGTGTAATACAAATATTCTTAGAAATGTTTCACAAATAAAAAACAAAGAATAAAAAAATTAAGGAATGGGAGTTGAGATATATATAGTTTAGCAACAAAATGCTTTGTTAACCCACACAAGCACCTAGCCCATGCACCAGCAGCACAAAGTGTCTGTACGTGTGTGTATATGTGTGTGAGCATGTGTGTGTGCATGGGTGAGCGTGTGTGTGTGTGTGTGTGTGTGTGTGTGTGTGTGTGTGTGTGTATGTACACCGATTATCCAAGAAGCCAGCACATTGAAATGCAGAAATAAATTTGCTCCTATTGTATTTTATGCCAGCAAAGATCTCAATGCACCCTGTACAAATTCTACTATACTATACATTATGAAAGAGGAACCTTACTTCAAATTAAAATTATATTTTGCCATTTATCTTCTTTACTATAATGACTAAATGGTATGCAATTATTTCTATCTAATTAACATTTCTCAGCAACGTTCCACATATTAATTGTAATAAAAGAAATATTTTAACGTATAATCATTTTTAGTTTTATATCTGCCTTTGAATGTTCATGTCGTCCTGTCGAGATGTATTCAGTAATTCAAGTGGAGTCAGTCAGTGTTCAGTACTTTAACAGTAATAAAAAGGTACAAAATCTTGCAGATTCAGGAGACATTTTTTTACTTCTTTTTTATAATTTTTTTCTTTATAAATAATACCATTCAAAATTTCCACCTCCTCTTCTCCTCCCATTTCTCTCCCACTCCCTCACTCCCCCCTCCCCTTCTCCCTCCAGTCCTAAGAGAGGGCAGGGTACCCTGCCCTGTGGGAAGTCCAAGGCCCTCCCCACTCCATCCAGGCCTAGGAAGGTGTGCATCCAAACATACTAGGATCCCAAAAAGCCAGTACATGAAGTAGAATCAAATTCCATTGCCATTATCATTGGCTTCTCAGTCAGCCCCCATTGTCAGCCACATTCAGAGAGTCCGGTTTGATCTCATGCTCGTTCAGTCCCAGTCCAGCTGGCCTTGGTGAGCTCCCATTATATCAGTCACACTTCTCAGTGTGTGGACGAACCCCTCGCAGTCCTGACTTCCTTACTCATCTTCTCCCTCTTTCTACTCTTCAACTGGTCCTTGGGAGCTTAGTCCAGTGCTCCAATGTGGGTCTCTGACTCTATCTCCATCCATCGCCAGACGAAGGTTCTATGGTGATATTCAAGATATTCATCAGTGTGACTATGGGACAAGGCCAGTTCAAGCACCCTCTCCTCTACTGCCCCAGGACATAACTGGGGACATCCCCTTGGACACCTGGGAACCCCTCTAGAGCCAAGTCTCTTGCCAACCCTAAAATGGCTCCCTTAATTAAGATATCTTCTTCCCTGCTCCCATATCCGCCCTTCCTCCATCTCAACCATCCCACTCCCCCAAGCACTTCTCAATCCTCCCCTTCTCCCTTCTCTCTCCCCCTCTCCCCTTCCCCCCACCCCATCCCCACTCCCAGTCTCCCAACTTTTGCCCAGCTAACTAGTATGCTTCCAATTTCCAGGAGGATCTGCTTATATTTTTCTTTGGGTTCACCTTATTATTTGGCTTCTCTAGGCTTGTGAAATATAGGCTCAATGTCCTTTGTTTATGGCTAGAGTCTACTAATGAGTGAGTACATACCATATTCATCTTTTTGGGTCTGGGTTATCTCACTCAGGATAGTGTTTTCTATTTCTACCCATTTTCATGCAAAATTCAAGATGTCATTGTTTTTTTTTACCACTGAGTAGAACTCTAATGTGTGTATGTGCGACACTTTCTTGATCCATTCTTCCATTGAGGGGCACCTAGGTTGTTTCCAGGTTCTGGCTATTACAAATAATGCTGCTATGAACATAGTTGAACAAATGCTTTTGTAGTATGATTGGGCATCTCTTGGGTATATTCCCAAGAGTGAAATTGCTGGATCCTGAGGTAGGTTGACTCCCAGTTTCCTGAGAAACCACCACACTGATTTGCAAAGTGGTTGCACAAGTTTGCATTCCCACCAGCAATGGATGAGTGTTCCCCTTATTCCACATCCTCTCCAGCATAGGCTATCATTGGTGTTTTTGATTTTAATCATTCTGTCATGTGTAAAATGGTATCTCAAAGTTGTTTTGATTTGCATTTCCCTGATTGCTAAGGAAGTTGAACATTACCTTAAGTATCTTTTGGGCATTAGAACTTCTTCTGTTGAGAATTCTCTGTTCAGTTCAGTACCCCATTTTTTAAATTAGGTTATTAAGAATTTTAATGTCTAATTTCTTGAGTTCTTTATATATTTTGGAGATTAGGCCTTTGTCTGATGCGGGGCTTATGAAGATCTTCTCCCACTCAGTAGGTTGCTTTTTTTGTCTTAATGATTGTGTCCTTTGCTTTACAGAAGCTTCTCAGTTTCAGGAGGTCCCATTATTCATTGTTGCTCTTATTGTCTGTGCTACTGGGGTTATACGTAGGAAGTGGTCAGGAGACATCTTGAGGCCATGGACTTTTCTTTCATTTTATGAAATGTGTTATGGTGTGGGTGCTTTGGTATATATGTTATACTGTTTGTGTTCCAGTGTGTGTATGTGTTATAGTATGCCTAAAGTAAAACAGTAATTTATGAATCTGCAAGCTTTTCCTTTATAAATAAAAAACATAACAGCCTGGTAATTAGCAAAACACATTTATTAGCCATAGAAACAAAAAAGGCACTAAAAGTTATTAAATTTCCATATGCAATAGTGTGCAATGGAAAAAAATCCACTGCCTTTGAAGAAGGGAGCATAAATAAGTGCCCTTTACAATAAAGTAAGGAGAGAAGTGTCAAGGACACACATTCTTTTTCTTTAATTGTGTTTTTACATTTTGAGATTAATATAATTACAATGTTTCCACTTTCCCTTTCTTCTCTCCAAATCCTTCAATATACCCTCCTTCTATGCATTCAAAATTATGACCTCTTTTTCATTAATTTTTGGTGTGTGTGTGTGTGTGTGGTGTGTGTGTGTGTGCGTGTGTGTGTGTTCCTAACTATATTACCTGCTCAGACCGGAACTAGAGAAATTGAGAAGAGCACACCCGTTGGCTACCAAGACGCACATCCTTTCTGGAGAATCGCCAGATGGAAACTCAGTATGATACTTTATGTAATCATTCTCTTCTCTGTTGTGCTCTTTTGCTGACTACTATGCCTTCCTGCATTTTTAATTAAAATTTACTTATGAGGGTAGCACATGTACACCACAGTATCAGTGTGAAGGTCAGTGTGTAGCTTGTGGGAGCCGGTTATCTTCTCCCACCATGTGGGTCCCAGGGATCAAAATCAGGTCATCAGGTTCAACAAGGCTTTTACCCATGAAGACATTTCACCAGTTCCATGAATTGCTTAACCTATACATTTCTGTGGCTTTTTCCTCTTGTCCTTTATTACTCTTGGCTCTCTGTGGTCTTCCAAGGAGTCTACCCTCCTTGAGGGCTCAATTTTGACAAATTTACAAGGGCCAATAGCTTCCTCAAAAACTAAATAGCCAGTATTTTTTTTGAAATTAAGTTCTTGAAGTCTTTGAAAATTAACAATCCTGTAAACTTGACAGAACGATGACCTACCCAGTCACAGTTAGACTCATGCACAATTACCCACACTCCAAACTTTTTGAGATGTATGTTTTAGATTATTTATTTCTGCATTATTGCATCCCCATTATGTCTCTTTATTTCATAACTGCAAGTCTCTTAACAATAAAACAAGCCAATTATTACTGTAAGGTCAAGTTATATCATGTTCTTCCCTTTCCAGTATTCTACAACTCTCGAGTCACATAGTTTGGCATTTACAAGGATTTCCCCCTTTTAACACTTAAAAGAATTAGATTTTTAAATGTCCTCTCTCTTCTTTAACTTCAGTTTTCAATACAACTAATTCCTGAGTTCAGCTCCTGTTTTTAATGTCTGCTTAAAAGCATAGGACAGGTTGCATTTCTCAAGGTCATGTGAAGACCGGAACTGCTGCTTCTGATGGGAGCTTCTCCCCTACAGGTTCAAGCTCCTTCCCTCATTTTATCTACACATTCATTAAGTCACTTCACCCTCCAAAATCAACAACACAGTGGAGGGTTCTGCATGGGACATTTGGAATTTTGTTATATTGGGTAGAGTTTTTCCCCTTAATTTTAAAACATTCTCCAAATTTAGAAGGAAGATCACTTTTTTTTTACTGTAATGATGCTATGTAATGTAAGTTAAAACATCAGTTTCCAGAGATTCTTCTATATAGCTTAATTATAGCTGAGCACGAGGAAAAGATTATCTATTTATCTGTCTATCTATCTATATACCTAGCTATAATCTATCTATTTATCTATCTAACTTATGTTGTGTGTGTCTCTGTGTATGTGTCTGTGTGTCTGTGTGTTGGTGTGTGTGTTTTTCTGTGTCTGTGGGGGTGGGTGGGTGTGAGGTGAAAGGGATTACTTTGACACTGAATTCCACTTAATACAATTTTAGATTGATAAGATACATTATTGATTCTTAAATTTGGTATCTGGAGTATGAATATATTCTCTCTCTTCCTCTCTTCTCTCTCCTCTCTGTGTGTGTGTGTGTGTGTGTGTGTGTGTGTATGTGTGTGGTGTGTGTGTGTGTGTGTGTGTGGTGTGTGTGTGTGTGGTGTGTGTGTGTGTGTGTGTGTATGTGTGTGTGTGTGTGTGTGTATGCGCACACACCCTGAAAGTGGCATGAAGTATAGTAAAACTTTCAACACAGGAAAATGAGGGTTAATTGAACCTTAGACTTTTCAGGCAACAAGAAACATTTTACTTAATTTACTGCTTTACCAAAATGTTCTTACTCTTTTTTATTTTTTAAATTTACTTGTTTCTTTTCCTTAGTAGTCTGTACGTAAAAACGATGTTTATTTAACATTATATGCTTACATAGTTTCATAGTACTATTCTCAAAATGCTAAACACAAAGAATGAAAACAATGCATATTTCATGGGGATTAGTGAACTCAGACAATAGGGAAAACAAATTTTCTAATATATAATTAATTTGTCTCATTTATTTATAGTGATTTTAAAGCATAGAAGTTTTATGATTATTCAGAATGCTTACTGTATGACTTTCATTAGGTTTTTAGATATTTTAAATATTTTTACTGACTTTGATTTCACTTAGTGAAGATTTTATTGGAGCCCCTGATGTAGAATTTAGGATTCCGCAAAGTGATTTGGGAAGTTGAGAGAATGTTAGCTGTCTGGACCAATGTTTGTGGAGCACATTTCTGCTGAGAGACTACATGGTGAGCTAATAGCCTCTAATCTCACAGCTGTGGAACACTGCGATTCAGATTGATCTCCCTTACCCTTTTCTCTAACACAGTCAGGTAGAGATCCAATTTTCTCTGCCTCTGTTTCTATCTTTCTCTCTATTACACGTGTGCATGCATGCATGCACGCACATGCGTCCACACACACACACACACACACATGCCAAAGGAGATGGATGGATAGATAGATAGATAGATAGATAGATAGATAGATAGATAGATAGATAGATAGATAGATAGATAGATAGATAGATAGATAGATAGAGATAGATAGATAGATAGACAGGTAGACAGACGACAGACAGACAGAGAGGTTATATTTTCCTCTTTCTCTATTATAATTCAGTTGTATATCCTTGGGTTTATAACTTGACTTAAATTTTGAGACTTAGACTGCTGCTCACCAAATTCATGAATATGAGTTAGTTCTTCTCTCAGTTCTTGCACAGTACAAATATTCTATCTTTCTTCAATGGTGGTAATCACAACATCACATACCGTGTGTACCCTCATTTTCAGAATTAAAAGAATGGTTACTCACAGATTTACTTTTCAAACATTATTAAAACTCAGACCCTTTCAGCATATGAATGAAGACAGGATCTTAGAACATAAGAACCTGAAGGTATTTTTGAGCTGCAAAGGGTGGAAATCAGTGCTATGATTTCTGGGAGGAAAATCTTGTACTTAGTCTGTCTACACAGGGTTTTCTTCCAAGAAACAACTGAAAGAGAACACATTCATCTTGAAAAAAACTGATGCCAGTAATTAAGCTGTCCCACAACACTTCCTGCAAGCTTTTATTACTCTTTATTTATGGAAGGTCTAATTATCTGTCAAATAAAGAAGGATTAGTCTCTTGGAGATTAATTAATCAACATGTGCAAATTACATTGTGAATAAGTATTTTCTCAAAGAGATGGGAAGCAACCTGATTAAATACTCCAGCCTCAGTCCTCATCTTGGCTCACAGGATTCTCTGGAGGGTGCTTTCTGTACATTGAGGCATCCATGGCATTACTGCCATCCTCCTTCTGTATTCAAGTGTAGTCAGGTTTCTGCCTTTAATTTCTCTCATTTTATCTTTCCCCTTATTCAAATCCTATTCTCACATACAGATGGATACCACTGCAAGTTAAATATTCAAGATTATCACCTTTCTAAGCAACAGCTCATATAAATAGAACTGCAGAAAATCTCTAACCAGTTCTCCCATTATTTGCAAGTGAAGGAGTTTAGCTGCATAGTTAAAGATCACACTTCAAAGATCCAGAAAGCAAATGTAAAAGGCTGTCATCCAAAAGCATCCTTTGCCTGACTTATGAGGAGCTCCTTGTTACTTACAATGTGACAAATATGATTTCTGACAATTCAGAATCATCCGAAAACAAAGGAGACAAAGCCTTTAAGCCTTATGAAAGTCACATCTATCAAAGCAAATTAAACTATTAGGCAATAATGAATAAGGACTTTATAAAGAACTTTTGAAAGTGATGAAAAATGTATCCAATCAGGAAGTGGGAGACAGAAATTGTAGGGCTGGGCAGAGTGGGTAAGTTGAATTGTTGTATAGGCTGGACAGAATAATTTTTAATGAAGCCAAGGCAAAGAAACAAAGACTACATGAAGCCCAGTAATGAAAGCACTAAGGGAATAAAAAGACAAAATTACACAAAAGCCTGTCAAAACTCAAATAATATAAAAAACTAACAGTTACTGTGATAACATTGTTGGATAAATACTATACATTCACAGAAGATATAAATGCTTTAATTATTTCCACTTTTTTTGTAAATTAAAATTTTTAGAGGAAATTTGAAATAAAGCCCAAGGATATTGGTTGTTAGGAATGAATTTCCATATGATAAACTAAATCCCAGAGCAAATAAAGCCATTTATATTTAACGATTGTCCTTCTCTAACTCTTAGAACAGGGAAAATTGATTTAATAATTCGAAGTCAATTTACTTTTGTCTCCAAAATAAGGAAGAAATGTAAGACGGCTAGGGATCTCACACTGCCACACACATTCATAACTAAAGATGAAATGACAGCCATCATCCCACTGGCTGTAAAATCACTTTCCTTCTTTAGATGCCATCTCCTGTTCCTAAATTTTCAGGACTACAAATTTAGTCATTAAAAAAATGTGAGATCTATTTCTCTATGAATAAATATGCTTTTCTAGGTATGTGTTAGCAAAAAAATAGAAGAATGCCTAATATTTAATTTAATATTGCAAATTTAATCCAGCCAATAATTTGAACAGTCAAACTGTATGGATACATACTCAATCTCTTTGATAATTCTATTGAGTTGGCTACTCAGCTCCAAAGTTCTCTCTCCATCACTTTTTCTTTCCAAGAAGCTACTAGGTAGAAAGGTGTGTATATGTGAGCTATAGGATAGGGTGTCTTGGCAAAGGATGGTTTCTCAAATAGCACAGATATTTTCTGCATCCTTTATGATCTTGACTGTGAAATTACAGGTCTGAAAAAACCCTGAATAGATGAGGTAAGGTTTTACTGTCCATGAAATATGTGGAGGTTTCTCAGTACTAACTCTACAAACAAACAGCTAGTTAGCTAAGGATGCTTTCTCTGTTGTTTGGTCAAAACTAATTTAGTCTCACCTTTACCTTCTTAGCATCTGAGGAGTCCTGCCTAATGTCCATTCTTGTCTCCTGTGCAATTCTAATCAATGTTTTCTCATTACAACCTTTGAATTACTGTCCTCATAATGATCATAACCAACACCATTATTCAGGCTTCACCACCAGTTCCTTAACCAAAGTTCCTCTAACAAGAAGCAAATAAGAAAATTGAAGTACTATTCATGTTATTTAGAAGTTGAGTCTAATTCAGAACTAAATCCAATGTTATCCACTCCAGAGAGGCACACGTGCATGCGCACACGCACACACACGCACACACCTTCCAATCTCACTGACTTCACTGGCATGAGTGATTACATGGCAGGGAAAGACACTGTATCCTTAGTTTTCTCTCATACTTAGTAATTTCTTTCTCCATACTTTAATTCAAAAAAAATCGAAATTAACTCTGATCACAAACTTCTCCCATCTCTCTGCTGTCTTGCTTGACCCTGGAGATGACTGGGTATTACATTGTTTAGTCCTCCTTCCTTCTGTTTGGAAGGTCAAATGGACTCTACTGTTTATATAATAAAGAGTAGGGGTTAAAAGATTTTACAGAAAATTCTCATTTGCAAAGTCTATACTTCATCATTATTTGGTTGTTATATAAATCCTGTTTACAAGCCAGATAATACTATGTCTGCACCATTGCATTAACGGTGTTAAACTCCATCACTGCCTCCTCTGACAAGGGATGGATGCTCATCATGATAAAGCAAAATACTCATAGAGATAGGAAAGGCAAAAATCACTTCGGTTTTCACAAAGTTCTTCTGTTGCAAAGAAAAGCTCAAAAAGAAACTCCTTACAAAACTACAGACTAATTCCTCACGTGTTGAAGTAGCCAAATAAATAATAGAGATTGCAAAGGAGTCACCACTGTTTGCAGGTTCTGGGATTTTTGCCCCAAGAGTCCTATATTGTTGTTTGACATTTTGATTGCATTCTGATGCTCTGAAGACTGGCAATAAAGTTTATTTTGAATAAGAGGGCAGAGCTAGCTGTCCAAAATTGATTATAGAAGTTTTAGAAAACAGAGGACAGATAGAGAGACAGGAAATAGTTGGGCGGGGCTTAGAGAGGGTCTTGGATCTTTTGGATTGAGGAGCTAAAGAGATAGTAGGTCCCTGGTGATTTCTCTCTCACTTCTTACCACAATACCTGACTCCCGATTTTTTATTAATAAAGGATAATTAGATAAATGCTTCTGTATATTGAGACCATCTAAAAGACCACCTTGCTTATTTAACAGGGAAACAGAGAGGAAGGATATGCAGATCCCGCTATGGCTGCTCAGGATGCAATGGTAACTAAGTCTGACTGTCCCCCTCACTAATAGAGCTTTTGATAGAGCGAATGGGTTCTGGTTCTGACTCCTTCCTAACTGTGTGATGTTGCAGGTCCTGTGGGAAGCTTGCCAGCAGAAGACTGGGGAGCATAAAACCCTGATGCAGATGATCCTGTGCAACAAGAGCTACCCACAGCTCTGGCTGGGTAACTAGACACAGGCTCTTTACAGCTCTTTAACCAACTGACTGGCATACAAGAAACTAGGATAAAAGAGGGACTGTCACTCAGCAATAGAGAAAAGCCAGTTAGTGACCTTAATTTTGTCTATACAGTATGCCTCATTTAATGCACTGCTAAAGTATAAAACTCTACCTCTAAATTTTTTTCCAATAAATAAATCTCACAGCTTTCACACACAGATGCTTAAATTACCTATACCAGCTACTTTATATTGTGTCTTGAATAATCTCCAGTGAGCTTACTGTTTGTTGTAGACGTTGTGATTTATGAAATAGCCATACTACCTACTGGTCTTTGAGATGTGGTCACATTAACCTACAATTGACTTTCTCCAAACTCTGCACCTTTCCTGTCCATTGTTATAAAACAGATTAAATACATTTAAATGAAAATAAAGTCCTATCAATTTTAGCAATGGCCTACTCTAATTAAACTATGCCTCTTTTATGTGAGTTAAAAATTAATACTAACAATAACAATACTTCTTCGCATCTAAGTTGAAATGACTGAGAACTGAATATTGCCATGGATAGGGCCAAATGAGTAAACTCTTTAAAAAGGGAATTTATTGAACATTATTTTATGTTAGTAAATGAAGCTGCGAATGGGAATCTTCTGTTCCTCAGAATCACTCTTCCAAACTCTATTCCTAAACATCACTCAGGATTTTTGTATTTAGCTTTTGTATTTAAGCTCTAACAGAAAGTTTCCTGTTGACAAATGAATTTAGACTGTCGATTATATATGTCTTATGGAAAGTCATCATAGATGATAGCTCACTCTGTGCCTTCCCTCCGTCTACATCAGTACTTGAGTCATTGAGTCCCATTGGGGGTAACCATTGTTCCCCAGCTCAGCAATAGCAGGTCCTTAGAGTCCAGGGTCTATGGAAGTTTTTGCATCTCATAAGATCTATACTTACCGCAAAGAGTAGATCCTTTGCCACAGTGGGTAGCAGCACTAGGAAATGCTTCAGGTCTAAACCTTTATATGTATAGTAAAATAGCCATGGTTTAAGGTTTAAGTTTATGATATTTATAAAAATCTCTTTTGAATTACATAAATTTCTTGCAGTTTTCCAGGAATTTCAAAATATTTCTGGCCAAAGCCTGGTGGATGCCATCGATGACTGTTACGATGGCTACTTCCAGGAGCTGCTGGTTGCAATTGGTAAGCTGTATTTTTTTTTTATGATGAACAACAGACCTTGCATTCCACAGTCAATACTGGCTGGTTCTGACTGGATTAACTCTGCATGAGTAGGATTTATGAAGTATTTTTCTCCATGAAATTATTTGAAAGTTCTATAAACTCCAAAAAGTCCATGAGCTAGTGGTTTGATGCAATGAAATGGCAACCTGGAGACATTATTGAACTACCATAATTCCCTAAAATAGGCTCAACTTTTGTGTGACAAAAGAGAATCTTCAAATGCCCTGTCTCAGGAAGCAACTTTTCACAGGTTTAAATCTATGTTAGGATCATTGACATCCAACCCCTTGTCAGGAACAGATAAATGCTAACAATGTGACTATGTTCTTGTCTCCGAGAAGAGGGATATTTTCAGATTTTGCTTTTGATTTTATTGTTTTATTATCTTTAATACATTTTCTTTTAGGAACAAATCATATTATCAAAAACCCTAAATAGTTAATTAGCAGTGAGTTCCACAGGCATTCTTCCTGAATGTTATCTAAAATGATATGCCCACTGTAGAAAAGGTCATTGCTCTTATTCACAGAGACTATTCCAGTGTTCATGTTTTACCATGTAGTCTGTGGCTACACCGCCCACACTTCAGGAAAGGTACGTGAAGAGTCATTGTAAAATGCTCCGTAATAGGTTCAAAAGACGAATACTTTGATGGGTGCTGAATAAACCATTGTTGTGAGTTTTCCATACCAAGAATGTCTTGACATAAGAGTGGAGAGGTCACAATATTTTTATGAATTATCCAGTAAGCAAATATCCTTTGAAAATGATTTGGTGGGTTTTATGAAACCCCTAAAGATAAGTGATGGAGTTGGTTTTTAGTATGAATGCATCTGAGAAAGAAATACATTTGTATTCCATCATATTCCCAATAGATTTAATAGGCATTCATCACATGTCACCTAATTAGCAACAGAGTTAGAATAGAACTCAAATTGTTGAAATCTCAAAGCAGCTCAAACAGTGGATCTGAGGGGACCAGAGAGTGGACATCAGGAACACCAGGAACAACTTAGCTAGTTTATTCCATAAATTAATATTGAATGATTGCTTACTGTGTCCCTAATTGGGTACTTGAGGTAGACTATCAAAACAACAAAATAAAAATAACAACAGATGTCCAAGCCCCCTGGGAACTTGCCTTCTAGAATTGACTTAAGATTAGTTATTAGGTCTACTTCTCTCTATAATGAAAGTAAGATGAATATGAAGATATCGTCTCATGATCAAAACAATTACTTAAACTAAAGAAAAGCTAATAAGATTTTATTTTGAAGAAACAATATAGCTCCTCATTTGTTACTTATGTATGTAATGAATTTATGTACTTTTTCAAACATGGCTATTTGATGGTCTACAGTCGCAACGGATACCACAGGGACAACTGTTGGGAAGGCACCAAGCTGCTTAAAGTCATGGCAAGATTAGTCAAATAATATCTAAAACTGGAGAAGAACACTTTACATTTGTTACAGCTTCTCCTTAAAGGACCTCTGATCTGGTTACAAATCTATAACAATCTGATGCCACTCAAAGAGCTCCTGGTCTAAACCAGTTTTAAAGACTATATGAATAGACAGCATTTCAGAACATAAATAGATTGTATGTGTTAGCTTTTTAATATTTACCACAACATTTTTTGTTTGTTTTTTGAGACAGGGATCTCTGCAGATATGGAGCCTGTCCTGAAACTAGCTCTTGTAAAACAGGCAGGCTTCGAACTCGCAGAGATCTGCCTGCCTCTGCCTCCCAAGTGCTGGCATTAGAGGCATGTGCCACCACCAACTGGTTCAGCACCACATTTTTTAAAAAAATAGTAAAATGGTCATATGTTTAGTTAAGATCATTTGTTATTTTAAAACGCAGTGTTGACAGTATATATTTTTTAGTAAAGTATGGCTCATGCTTACAGTATTCTAAGTATTGAAATTGTAATGCAATGCCATGATTCTGGAAGATTATAAAAGTGTTCTATTTGTTCTTCTTCTCAACTTCTGAAGAATTACATCTTATTCAAATATCGTCCTTGCTCTCTATCCCTCTAGTCCGCTGTGTCCAGGACAAAGCAAGCTATTTTGCATATAAATTATACAGAGCAATCCATGTAAGTATAACACGTCTTAAAATTCATCTAAAATTAATATATATTATTTTTATTTCAAAGAAATTGTGTTTAAGTAAAAAGAAGTGAGTTAAATACCAAAGCAAATATCATCAAATACAGATAAGTCACATAAGACATATGTGACATGAGTCATACAGCATAAGCACATGAAACATGGAGACTTCAGGGTATATATCCTTCATGCAGTTCAGAGTCTTAACATTTATATAAACCGATAATTCATAGGCATTCGGACATATTCAAAGACCCTACATCACATATATGTAAACACAAAATATACAGCAGAAAAATGCCAAATATTGTAAACTCGCAGCCAAAAAAAGACCAGTTAAAGTTTTTGAAGTTTGGAAACAAAATATTGGTACTTGTTTTTAGTGTACAAGTACTTTATGTCAAAAATACTATAAAATATCATTAAATAACAATAAAACCTAGAGCTATTTTTTGTAAACAACTGATAGTGTTATCCATGTCTGGGTGTGATGTTCAATAGCACACACTGTAGCTGTTCGTGCTCTGGTGTGGGATTCTGTACCAGTCCAGTTTAAAGACACAAACACTTAAGCTCATCAGATAAGGGACCCTTTCTCCATCATGTTCTGACATTGTCTTAAAGAAGAAAAAGGATGGACTAGTGAGATGGCTCTTTACCTCCGAGATGGCTCTTGCTTCCAAGCCTGACTACATGAGTTCAATCCCTATCACCTACGTGGTTCAAGGAACAACTCCAACTAGTTGACCTCTGACCTCCAAAGGTGTACTGTGATATACACACACATGCGCACATACATACACACACCAATGCACACATGTATGTTACATGAAGAGCGGGCCTGTTTTTCGTCCCAGCTACCCTTGGCTGTGCCCACTGCCTGGCTCGTGGTCGCATGGCTAGCTTATACCCAAAATAATTACACAGAAACTGTATTCATTTAAAACCCTGCCTGGCCCATTATATCTAGCCTCTTCTTGGCTAACTCTCACATCTTGCTTTAACCCATATCTAGTAATCTGCCCTATCAAAAGGCCAAGGCAGTCTCTTTATTAACCATGAAAGCAACCCAAATACAGAAGGACCTCCTACACCATTTCCCCTTTGTCTGTTTAAACAGAAAAGAAAGGCTTTTATTTTAACATAGTAAAATTACATATAACAAAACTTATCAAGCAAGAATTACAGTTATATTATTTATATATATTTTATCTTTCAGCATAACAAAGGAAAACTATAACTATCTATCTATTTTTAACTCCATCAAAGACTCCAGAAGGATATAATATTACCTAAGTAAACAAGAAGTAAACAGCTTTTAAAACTCTAGAAATGACAGAGACATCTCATTGCCTGGACAGTCATCCAAAGTTATTTTGTATCGTGGGGCATCCATTTTTAGCCTACAGGCCCATAGTATCCAGCAAACTTTTCCATGAAGCAGGAAATTTTAAAGACAGTTTAGTCATATTTTTCTGTATCCTACAGAATGTCTCAAAGACTCTTTTATGAATCAGGAATCCTGAAGGATCTTTAGGCAAGTTTAGTAGTCCTCTCTCTGTGGGTTCTTTGTGTCCAGTTTATGTAACAGTCCAGGCAAGAGCAGTTTTTTTGTCCAAATTGCTAACCAAATCCATAAGGAGCCTCTTTGATGTCCATCTTTCTCGTGAAGTAGATTGGTGCTGCCAGGAGCAGACGTGTCTCATTGTCATCAAAAGCCCTAAGTTACTAAAACATTAAAATGCCATATTTTGTCATCTTTGAATGATATGAAGAATGCCTATCTAACTGAAATATATCTCTATATATCTAGAAAATCTAACTAACATGACTACAAGCTTGATTATAGATGATTATCTATTAATGACCTATATTTTTTAATTATACATTACATTTTTGAATGAACTACATAATCACAATACCTTAATCAAGAGAAGAAATATACATATAACAAGATTGACCTTAAATTTATATCAACAAAGCAAAATCCATACCAATGTAAATTATTTATATCTATATCATTTCCCCCTTTAAATGTAAAAGAACATTTTAAAATAATATTTGGGAATAATGACATAGTTATTTCTCTCCAAACTTCTTCCTGCTATATGGGGACACTGTTAATCAGGTCTTTTATGGTGTATCCTATGTGCCAGGTTCATTTTAGTCACCAGTTGAGTGAAGTAATTTTTTGAAGGTGTTCATGGTGACCTTTCAGGAGGCTGTGGTCTATCATACCATATTATTGGTTTGGAAGCAATCCATAGGTTCTTTTGTGAAAACAAAAGAAGAACCTCTTTTTTAAAGCATTCTATCCTTAGACCCAAATTTTGAAGTCAAGATATCTTTAGAACATATATGCTGGTTTAGCTTAGCAGACCATACAATGAAATGCCTCTCTGTAGTTAGCTCCTTTATAGTCAAAAAATTTAAAGAAAACATAATAAAATACATAATCCAGACTTTTTGTGAATTTTTCATTTTTATGTGGCTTATTTTTATTTCTTTTAATCTATAACTATCTGTATTCTGTCATTTTAAAGACTTTACCCTTTTTAACATTAACTTTATATTATGACTTTTTATAGTCTTATTTTTCTTTTAAGCCTGTGTACTTTATCTAACATTATGACCCACTTAGAGGTCTTTTATGTCTGAATCTGTCCTATTGTGAATCTGTAATTCTTTAATGTCCAGAAACACTTTTGTTTTATGCTTTTAAAATGCTAAGCTCTTAAGAATCTAAGCTGTGACAATCCCAGGTCAAATCAGGTACTGCCTGCTTGCTCCACCCAGTCCAACATGGCAGAGCCACTTGTGCCTCAGAGCCACTTGGTGCCCCTGAGCTGTGCACTGTTCCAGGAACGTGGCAGTCCACATTGCCATCAAGCAAGCTGCAGCATTTTAGTCACAAAACCCCATCAAATTTTCTGTCTCCCTCAAGAGTCAGAGATTGTGCTGGCAGAAAGCCAGCATTTTAAAACTGTCACAGCTTTTTTTTTTGCTGTTGAGTCAGGAAAATTTTTTTGCAGCACCCCACCAGGAAACAGCAAAAAACTGTGTTAAAATGTATAATTGTGTCTAGAATTTCTTTTCAAGCCCTCTCAGATTTTACATGGAGTCAGTCAACCATGTTGAGGCGCCAATTGTTACATGAGGAGTGGGCCTGTTTTTTGTCCCAGCCACCCTTGGCTGTGTCCTGACACCCTGCTCCTGATCACATGGCTAGCTTATATCTGAAATAATTACACAGAAACTGTATTCATTTAAAACACTGCCTGGCCCATTATATCTAGCCTCTTCTTGGCTAACTCTCACATCTTGCTTTAACCCATATCTAGTAATCTGTGTATCACTATGGGGTCGTGGTTTACTGGGAAGATTCTAACCTACATCCATCTCAGGCCAGAGATTCACTGTGTCTGCCACACTGCCTTCTTCCCAGCATTCTGTTCTGTCTACTACGCCCTATCAAAAGGCCAAGGCAGTCTCTTTATTAACCAATAAAAGCAACCCAAATATAGAAGGACCTCCTACACCACATGTACACACACCCAAACACACAACACATGTACACATACAAACCAACACACCTACACATACAACACACATATACCTACACATACATACTCATAAAAATACATACACACACAAACCAACACATAGACACATATATACACACATAGAAACCAAAGCATATACACATACATAAACACATATGAACACATGCACACACAATATACATACACACAAACACACACATGTACACGTGTACAAACATGCACATGCATACACATACAAGCCAACATACCTACACACACCACACACATAAACACATAGACACACATAAAGAAACATGCACATACACAGACACACATGAACACACAAATAATATAATAAAATCTAAAGAAAATATTTTACATACATATATCACAAACCCTTGAAATAAAGAAACTTTTACTGAATGTAATAGTATAGTGATTTGAACAAAGTATATAAAATTTTAATGATCAGAATGTGTTATTCTTAAAGCAATTTATTTCTCAGTTATACATATTATTTGTACAAAAGAACAGGTTTCATTATGACATTTTTATGCATGTAAGTAAAGTATTACCAAAAACATTTTACAGGCCAACTTCTTGATATTTCCCAGGATGTTGGGGAATTATGCTAATAGTTAAGAACATTTTTATTATGTGTCTTGTACATAGGAGTTACCTTATGCATAAGAATTTACATAGCCTCAGAACTCAAGAGAAAAATCATTGTAGCTTCTTTGCATTGTGCAAAATAGCATCTTGAGCAATACTGTAATGTAATTCAACAATTTCTCTCCAATGAGCCATGACTGTGATGCCAGAATAAAGCTTCCCCTGTGAATTACCCTGGGCAAATAATCAGCTTTTTGATTCCAGCTATGCCCTGATTAGGTGAAATTCATTCTAATGACTTATAAATTAAATCATAACCCTATATGTTCTAGGCAGAAAAAAGTTCTTACATTGACAAATAGTTTTCAGTTAAAGTCAATTACATATAAGTAATCAAAAATACTTTTTTTTAATTAAATCACTGCTTGGCCCATTAGGTCTAGCTTCTTATTTGCTAACTCTTACATCTTAATTTAACCCATTTCTATTCATCTGTGTTTTGCCACAAAGCTGTGGCTAACCAGGTAAAAGTTTTGCATGTCTTACTCTGACAGAGGATCTATGGCATCTCACTGACTCTGCTTTCTTCCTCCCAGAATTCAGTTCCGTCTTCCCCACCCACCTAAGTTCTGTCCTATCAACAGGCCATGTCAATTTCTTTATTAACCAATGAAAGCAACACATAGAAAGAAGGATCTCCTACACCATTTCCCCTTTTCTGTTTAAACAAAAAGCAAAGCTTTAACTTTAACATAGCAAAACTACATATAACAAAACAGGTATCAAACAAGAACTACTGTTACAATATTTATATCTACTTTATCTTTTATCATAACGAAGGAAAACTATAACTATAACTATAAAGTCTTCAACTCTATCAAAGACTCCAGAAGGATTAATATTAATATTACCTAAGTAAACAGGAGGTGCATTGTAAGCAACTTCTAAAACTTTAGAATTGACAGAGATATCTCATTGCCTGGACAGTCACCCGAAGTTTTTCTGTACCATTGGGGCATTCATCTTCGGGCCTTCCAGGCCCATAGTATCCAACAAACTTTTTCATGAAGAAGGAAATTTCAAAGACAGTTCAGTCACTTTCTTCTGTATCCTTCAGAATATCTTGCAGACTCTTTTGTGAAGCAGGAACCCCTAAGAATCATCATATGTTTAGGCAAGTTCAGCAGTCATTTTTCTGAAGGTCCTGCATATCCAGGCAAGAGCAGTTTCTTGCCCAAATGGCTAACCAACTCCACAAAGAGCCTCTTTGATGCCCATCTTCCTCTTGAAGTAGATTGGTGCTGCCAAGAGCAGATGTGTCTCACTGTCATGAAAAGTCCTAAGTTCTTAAACACTTTTAGATGCCATATTCTGAAGGTCTCTGAAAGATTTGAATAATACCTATCTAACTAAAACATATCTCTATATATCTAGAAAATCTAACTAACATGACTGCAAGCTTGACTATTATAGATGACTATCTATTAACCTATATTTCTTAATTATACATTACATTTTAAATGAGCTACACAAACACAATACTTTAATCAAGATTATAAATACATATACATATAACAAAATTGACCTTGAATTTGTATCAATAAACCAAGATTCATACCAATGCAAATTATTAATATCTATATCATATCCCCCTTTAAATTGTGAGATGGAGCATTTGAGTAGGGTTTGTGAGCAGACTACTACAGCTTGCTTGATGGTGGCATGACTGGCTGTGTGCCTAGAAGTAGGGCGGTGTACATGGCTCAGAGGTGCCAGCAGCTCCACTATGCTGGACTGGGTGGGGCAATAAGACAATGCTATATTACCCCTAGCAAAGATGCAGCTTAAGTTTTTAAGAAATGCTTAGCATTGTAAGAAGTCTTCCTGGACAGTAAAGAATTACATATTCACAATATGACATATTCAGACATAAATGACCTCTAAATAGGTCACAATGTTGGACAAAATTTTTATATGAAGATCTGGAATATCAAATAAGTATCAGCAATCTGTCTTTATTCCCCCGAAACTTTGTCATAAAAAAAAATCTCCAAATGACTGACATTTTAAAAATAAAAACTTGGTCAGAGAAATTTTTAATCACTTCAAATCATAAATTCTTCTTTTGTTTTTCTTTCATCAACAAGGAAAACATTCTTGAATAAAAGCTAGATTATTAAAGAAAACCAGCCTACAAACCACAATCCCAGAAAACTTAGACAACAATGAGGACACTAAGACAGACTTACATAGATCTAATATACATGGGAAGTAGAAAAAGACAAGAGCTCCTGAGTAAATTGGGAGCATGGGGACCTTGAGGAAGGGCTGAAGGGGGGAGGGGAGAGTCAGGGAGGGAGCAGAGAAAAATGTGGAGCTCAATAAAAATCAATTAAAAATGAAAAAAAGGCTAGATTACGCTGACTGACCAGCAGATGTCAGCATTATTCCATTTCAAGATATTTGAACCATCCCTGCAGCTAGGCCTCAGACATCCCCAGCTGTGGTTTTGAGGCACAAAGTGCTACTGCAAAGGAAGTCGGGCAATGTTGGACAGACCTTTAAAGTGCTGTTTTCTCTACCCATCTTTCTTTACCTTTTAGGACTTTGGCTTCCATAATAAAACTGTCATCAGGATTCTAATCGCCAGAAGTGAAATAGACCTAATGACCATACGGAAACGTTACAAAGAGAGATTTGGGAAATCCTTGTTTCATGATATCAAAGTAAGCTTTCTCTTCATGTTTGACTTAAACTCACATTTTGTTCTTTCTGGACCATAAATAAAAGCTTTAATTTAAGCAGCTTAATGTTGGGATCTAAAAAGCTACATATCTGACAAGGGTGGTTGACTTTATGAATTCAGACACAACGTTCAATGCTTTAACAAATGAATCTTAACCTACGAAGTAATTGCACCTTAAACGTAAAACCTTTCCTTCTTTGCTTTTAATAGTCACTCCCTATGACTGTTCTTCAAGGGTTAAGTTCTCACATGAATACATATTTGGATGTGGCCCTTCCCTGTATTTATAGCTGCAACCTTCACACTAGAATTACTGAAGCTGAGACAGGAAGATCAAGACTTCAATGTCAACCCTTAGCTTAAAAGCAAGTAGAGACTAGGACAGGCTCCTTGAAACCTTGTCTTATAACACAAACATGCAAACAAAAAACATTTGAGGATCAGAGAAATTATCTTTTACCACAATAATGCTTTAACTGTCGGAAGGATTCCTAACCCACTGCTGCGCTCCTCATAGCATCATATAAGGCAAGACAGTCAGTAAATACCATCAGCTGCTCTTCTGAAGAACTTTATTAGTGAATGTGTTAAGCTCTACTTGACCAACCACTTCACCAAGCAGAGGGCAGGAAAATAAGAATTCAAAACTAAGCAAATCAATGTCTTATTCTGATCTTTCAAAACTTTCGTTAAATGGTTTACAAAACTTGGAAAAAAATGGAAAGATATGGGTTATCTAGGTAATCTGAGTGCTCAGTATGAAAATAAAAATGCTTAGTTTCTCCTCCAAAAAATCAGAAAGATTTCCAGGAAGGAGAGAATGGAGCATCAGAATGCACACAGTACCTGACTATGTCTTAATTTATACTCTGTACATTCACATTGCTTTCTAATGTAATTTTAAAGTCACAAGAATGAACATTTTAGCTCCTTGAGTTATTCAAGATATTATTCAACAGCTCAAATATTATAGCCACAAAAGCCAGAAGGTTTTCTAGGACTTTGTAAGAGCCAAAGAAATTGACAAATCAGTTAAAATCAAGCTTATTCTTTTTTAATCTTTGATAAAATGTTCCTTATGTCTACCTTGGAAATCCAGAGCTACAAGTGACGATGCACACGTACCATTGAGAAATAGTTAGAACTAGAATAGTGAATAAGCAAACACACATACTTACTTGTCATTATTCCCAGCTGTCTCAACGACAAGTTGGAATAATACAATGCTACTATGTACTTGTGAGTCTTAGTTAAACAGAATTGTGTAAAATTGCACAGATTGTGTAAAAGATCACTAATATGCTAAGTGATTTTTATGAAACTGGCTTCTATAATGACATTCATTCAACCATCTGTACTAGAATATTTAGAAATGGTGGAAGAACATGAAAAGAGAAAAAATTGCCCTAATTCTCTAGGGTAGATACCCAGTAATGAATTTCTGTAGGCCCTGCTATGACTGGAAAGTATGTGCTTCCCAGATCCCTACATTGAAACCCTCATCCTACAGAGAAGGTGTTAAGAGTGTGACCTTTGAGAGTTAAGTCATGAAGGTGGAACCCATGAGCAGTTACTTTCCTTACTGGAAGAAGAAAGCTCTGGGATGTTACTTTGTCCCTTTTGCCATGTCAGGCTAGAGTCTATGAAGCATTCTTTCAGTGGCAAAAACTGTGTTGTCACCTAGATTTTCTGTTTAACATAGATTTACAACATCTTAAGCCACCTCATTTATGGAAGCCCTAGGGGAGTAAGATTGCCACTGTTGATCTTTCTCAAAAGTGAATAAAGAATAACAGTTTGCTGTCAAACAGATGATTTTATTAAACCAGGACATCCCCTTGGATAAAACATACTATGCAGTAGAAAAACTATCTTACATGATTACCCATTGCTTTTCAAGTTCTCATTGATATGTATAATGTTTCATTGATATATAAGTTTATGGTGCATATGTGTTTATAGATCTCTGTGCTCATGCATAATTGACAAGAATTTTAAAATGCATTTCTTTACATGGGATTCCTGAAATACAGAGTATAAATATTTTCATCTCTTTTGAAACACATTGGCAATGTCCATAAACCATCAATTAATATATTAATATTAGGGTACCAATTTCTAAAGCGGAAGAGAAGATTCATTTTACCATGTTACTGTGCTCACAAATAAACATTAAAGTTCCATCAGTTTTACATAAAACATATTGTACTGAATATAAACACAGCATTATTTTTAATGAATTTCACCTTGAATAGGGCTCAGAAAATCTTTAGACAAAAACCTAAATCATTTTGTGAAAAATAACAGTCCACAAATTTAACATATGGCAATTAGAAGAATTGCAGCTGATACTTTTAAAGATGGATAGATTTGATTTCAAGTGCCTGTATTTTTTTTTCTTTTCAGAATTTTGCTTCAGGGCACTATGAGAAAGCACTGCTTGCCATATGTGCTGGTGATGTGGAAGACTACTAAAATAAGCAAAGAATGGAAGGCTTTACAGGTCTTGCAACCCTCTTTACAGTCACCTCAGATACAGACTGTGGAACCTGTGCTGCTATTGACACTGAAATACAACTATAGAATCATATTTCTCTTCTATCTCTAAAATTATTCTGAGAAAAAAAACACTGTTGAAAATATGTGATCCTGGATTTGCACCCCTCCCTCAATTGGTATTTAATTAAATTGTGTGTGGTGGAATAAGAAAAGCATTGCATTGGAGTAGATTTCTTTTAGTCGTGAACCAGTTCCTACGACAGAAAAGTCTGCTCATGACTGTCTTTAGTATCAGTCTGAAACCTATAAAATTGAAGTGTGTGACCACCCTCAGCATGTGGTCACCCTCAGCATGTACCCATTCTCAGGGAAACTGCCTGGACTCTTGAACAAACTAAGGCCCCCAAACAGCTTTTAAATGAAAATACCCAAAAGTAAAGTGTACCAAGAGGTATACTTACTGGATTAATTAGTTGTACAGAGATTGGATAGAAAAGCAAGGGTTCATGTGCGTCTCTGTTTTTACCTTGATTGTGCTAAAGCCACTCCAGTAAGATAATTAAAATACTTTTAAAAAGTTCTTTCTTTAATTTTTGGAGGGAGGAAGGGTAGATGGGCACATGCACCATGGCACATGTACTCACCAGGCTGTCTCTCAACTCATGGCCTCTTTTTCTTTAATTGTTGTTGTTTTGTGTGTGTACAAAATACATAATACAATCTACTCAGACTATACAATGTTACTTGCAGATATATGAGATGAAATCTAACCACTTGGCATTGGATGACCAGCTTCCCAGGAGAAGCCTATTTCTACTGTTCTCAACATTAATTAGTTGCCTACGGTCTTTTTCTAGGGCTGTGCCCTCATGAGATTTTTTCCCTTTCACATTTGCATGTCCACTAGTGTCCTTCTTGTTCAGATTTTTTGGGGCAGGCATGTTGACAGGACTTCATGTATGCATCTTTTGACATTTCTAAGAGACACAATAGCACAGCAAACTTCTTGATTCTCTGGGACTTAATATATTTCTGTTCATTTTCTGTATTGATGTCAAAGTCTCAGATGCAGGAAATGTGTTGTAGATGAATCAGTTGGGGCTGTGTACTATATAATCACTAATTCCTGCATTTTGATAGGTTGTGATTTTCTGCAAGAGTCTCTGTTGCAAAGATATTTCTTTGGCAAGGGTGAGGTCCACACTTGTACATAAAAATTTGAAGGTAGGAACAACAGATGATCTTTGTCTTTCTGGGCCTGGGTTATCTCACTCAATATGATCCTTTCTAATTTCATTTATTTATCTACAAATTATGTAATTTTAATTTTTATGAAGATAGATAGTATTTCATAATAAACACAAATAAGTTTTCATTATCTGTATATCAATTGAAAGTCATTTAGGCTGTTACCATTTCTGACTGTTGCCAATATTGCAGCAATGAACATGGCTAAGCAATAAGTGTGGATATACTGTGGAGTCCTTTGGGCATATACTGAGAAGTCCTAAAACTAGCTCAGATTGGAGATTTATTTTTAGCTTCGGGGGTTTTCAAACTGATTTCTAAGGTGGCAATACCAGTTTGCAATCAACCTGGCCTTCCTTTTCACTCGGTTGATTGTGTTCTTTAGCTGTGCAGAAGCGTTTTAGGTTTATGAAGTCCCATTTGTGGATTGTTGACCTCAATTCCTAGTCAAATGGGGTCCTATTCAGAAATCCCTTTCCTACACCCATATTCTATATGGTACTGCCTATGTTTTCTTCCTGCAGTTTTTATACCTATACACAGATAGATTTTCTATATACATACCACAAACATACATAGAAAGAGATCATGGATACCTCTAATTCAAAATACTCTCAAAAAAGAAATGTCTAGTAATAAGCCTAACCAAATATATGAAATATTTCCACAATAAAAATTTTAAAATTTTGAAGGAATTTTGAGAGAACACTAGAAAATGAAAAGACATTCCATGCTTGTTGATTGGTAGAACTAAAATTACAGAAATGACTATTCTACCAAAATCCCTTTACAGATTCACTGCAATTCTAGTGAAAATCTGACATTCTTCACAGTAATACAAAACTTATCCTAAAATTCACAAGGAACAATAGACTCCAAATACCTAAAACAGCCCGTAACAAAAAGAGCAATGTTAGAGATACTAATATGATAGGCTTCCAGACATATTAGAGCCAGAATAATAAAAGGAAATATGGTGCAGACCCAAAAATAGACATTAAGGCCAATGGGATAGAATCAAAGACCCAAACATGACTACACATATATATGCTATAGCTATCCAATTCAATCAAGCTGCCAAAAACATACTCTAAACACAAGATAGTATCTTCAACAAACAGTTCTAGGAAAACGGATGCCCACACGTAGAATGAAGCTAGACCTGCTTCTATCACCTCGCACAACTTCAAGTGTCTCAAAGACCTAAATGTGAAACCTGAAAGTTATAGAAGAAAATAGAGGCCGTACTCTACATAATGTGGGTGTAAGAATGGAGTTTCTGAGTAGTACCCCATGTACCCAGGAATTGAGACAAGCAATCGTTAAGTGAGACTTCATGAAACTGGATTCTATATAGCTAAAGAAACAATCATTGAATGAAGAAGCACACAGAATGAGAAAGAATCTTTGCTAGCTGCCCAACTTATAGAGGATTAATATATTATAAAAAGAGACTGTGTGTTGGTTTCCTGGCTGCCCAAACCCAAATAATCATACGGAAACTACATTAATTATAACACTGTTTGGCCTATGGCTCAGACATCTTTCTAGCTAGATCTTATATCTTAAATTAACCCATTATTATTAATCTATGTATCACCATGAGGCTGTGGCCAACTGATAAGGTTCCAGCATCTTTCTCAATCATCAGCTACATGGAATCTCATACTCCGCCTTCTTTCTCCCTGCATGCAGTTTAGTTTTCCCACCTATCTCTATTCTGCCCTGCCAAAATCAGCTTATTTATTAACAGATGGTAATAAAACATATTCACAGCATACAGAGGGGAACCCCACATCAATATATAGAATATATAAATAATTTAAAAACAGACAAAACAAAAACAAAACAATGCAAAAACTGGGCTTGGGTTCTAAAGAGAGTTCTCAAAAGAAGAAATTAAAAATGGTTAAGAAATATCTCAATTTATGTTCATTATCAATACTAATTAAATAAAAACAACTTTGAGATTCTTATTTTCCTTGTTGCTATCATTTTTATTAATTTTTATTGAGCTCTACACTTTTCTCTGCTCCCCTCCCTGCTTCTCCCCTCCGCTTCAAACCTCCCCCAAGGTCCCCATGTTCCCAATTTACTCAGGAGATCTTGTCTTTTTCTATTTCCCATGTAGATTAGATCTATGTATTTCTCTCTTAGGGTCCTCATTGTTGTCTAAGTTCTCTGGGATTGTGATTTGTAGGCTGTTTTTTTTCTTTATCTTTAAAAAACAGTTATGAGTCAGTACATGTGATAATTGTCTTTCTGGGTCTGGGTTACCTCACTCAAAATGATGTTTTCTAGCTCCTTCCATTTTCCTGCAAAATTCAAGATGTCATTATTTTTGCTGCTGTATAGTACTCCATTTTGTAAATGTACCACATTTTCCTTATCCATTCTTTAGTTGAGGGGCATGTAGGTTGTTTCCAGGTTCTGGCTATGACAAACAATGCTGCTATGAACATAATTGAGCACATGTCCTTGTGGCACGATTAAACATCCAAAAGATGGAAGAGAGAATCTTCAAGCACTGAAGATACAATAGAGGAAATAGACTCATCAGTCAAAAAAAAAAACCATTAATAAATCTAACAAAAGCTTAACCCAAAATATTCAGGAAATTTGTGACACCATAAAAAGGCCAAACCTAAGAATAATAGGTATAGAAGAATGAGAAGTTCAACTCAAAAGCACAGAAAATATATTTAACAAAATCATAGAAGAAAACTTTCCCAACCTAAAGAAAGATATACATATGAAGATACAAGAAGCTTACAGAACACCAAATAGATCGGATCAAAAAAAAATTCCCCTCACCACATAATAATCAAAACACTAAACATACAGCATGATGATGCACAAAACATCCCACACCAGTTCATAATTATGAATAATAAAAGGGTTATTCATTTAAGGGGAAAACTTACAGACTACTGTCCTAGAGAACAAACAGTCCTCTGCACAAACAGGAACAGAGTCTAACAGCTAGAAGCAGGAGCTAGAAGCAAAAGAGCAGGCACAAATTTACTGCTGCTGCTTTTACCATATAAGAGACCATGCCCAAGTGGACTGTTTTTTGGTTTGTTTGTTTGTTTGTTTGTTTGTTTTGTTTTTTCGAGACAGGGTTTCTCTGTGGCTTTGGAACCTGTCCTGGAACTAGCTCTTGTAGACCAGGCTGGCCTCAAACTCACAGAGATCTGCCTGCCTCTGCCCCCAAGTGCTGAGATTAAAGGCATGCACCACCACCGCCCGGCATGGACTGGTATCTTAAAGGCTATTGGTGGAAGGAGCAGAATGTGCTCCTACAGCACCTCCCCCTTTTGTTTAAATAAGAGAGTTCCAAACCCAATTCAAAACTATGTACACTAGGAACAGATACCAAGTATAATTAGAATTACATCCAGCATAAACAATATTAAGCAAGGAACATATGCTAAATGTTTTAATATTCAGTCTATCCTATGGAATCTAAGTCTTGTATAGAAAATGGCTTGGCTAGATCATAAGAATATAGTAACGATGACTATCTAATCTTCAACCCCATTGAAGGCCTGAGAAGGGAGATAATATTACTTGTGCAGGCAGGAAGTACAATCAAGTAGCTTCCAAAGTGAGCAATATATGACAGAGACTATTACCTACCTAAGCAATCACCCACAGTCTCATTTTGCAACGTTGACACAACCAACTCTGGCTAAGGCCTAGCGTAATGATAGATCATTTTCAGAGCCAGAAAATTTTTTTAACCATCTTACCCTGTCTTGGCAAGATTTGACAGTCCTTCTTATCCATTTCTGGGTACCATGTAAGTGTTAAGGCAGTGTCAGTTCCTTGCCCAGAGGCCAGTTTTGCCAAGAAGAAAACAAGCTCCAAGTGGAATGTCTTCAGTGCTCAACATTCCTTTGGGAATAGATTGGTGCTGTCAGAGGTAATCATGTCTCATGTCAAAAGAACCCTAAGTTATTTAAATGCCATGTTCCACAGGTCCTTGAACAATGGTTGAAGATTACCTATCTAGACAGAATACAATCTCTATGTTTCTAAAGAAACTAATTGATCTGACTGTATGTACAACAAACATGAACAACTATTGTCTTATAATAATTAATACCTGTATAACTTAAAGACTAAAACTTCATGTCAGAATATTAAATAATCTGTAAACAAATGTGCAATAACTGAGGACAATGACCTCAAAATGTAAACAATCTATAAGCATCTTGATCAGAGGTAGGGGTAATATACAATGCAATATGAAAATATATCCTAAAAGTTGTATCATATACAAAATGTCCTAAACAGAGATAAGAACATACATATATAAAATCTGACAGAATAACTTTGCATAAGTGTACAAATAATGTAAACAAAAATAACAAATATAATTTGAACTTGTATCAATATGCAATAACTATACCAATGTGTTGTAAATTATCCATAAATAATAGCTCACAAGCATTCACTCTACTACCCATTATTATTATCCTTCTTTTTTAAACATAGTTTTCACCCCAACCCTCTATATAGTACACATAATAATCAACAATGCCTAAACAGTGTTCTTAACCTAAGGACAAACTTTTTGGGGATAGGGGGTGGTGTCATCTAGAATTGCTTCCTGATGTCATGGGGGCAATGTTCACTTAATAGGATCCTGCAAAAACTAAGTGGTGGTTAAGTTAAAAAACTATTGTCTAGTATAGTTGCAAACAATTTCTGAGCAGTCAATATGGTTTTGCTTTGTTTTTGTTTGTTTGTTTAAGTTCTTATTTGGAGTTCTGACCAGAATGTCATGAGAAGGTGCACAATTTAAGCAGCTGGTACCTGCCCCCCAAAATGGTTTTATAGTAGCGCTGTCATCATCACAATGTCATCTCAATTAGGTGGAGTTGTTGCTGTGGGGCCCCATCTTCTTCCTGGAAACTTCAAAGATTACTGCAGGAAAAGGATCTGTAGGAAAATCTGTTGTTCATTGTGGAAAACTTAAACATCATTTATATAAACACACATTCAATGAAGAATACGATATAGACAAAATAGGCATGGAGAAAGTAAAATTTTTCCTAAAGTCTTCCTTTTGCCCCATACCAGATAGCTCCCGAAATGAGACAGAAACTCTGAATGTTCCTTTTAACAAGCTTGGATTTTGAGAAGTACAGACCCATTGTCCAACTCCAAAACCAGCAGAATATATTAACGTGTGTGTGTGTGTGTTTGTGTGTGTGTCTGTGTGTGTGTGTGTGTGTAAATGCAAGTGTGACCCATACCTGCATTCATAGACCACATTCCATTTTCCAGATTCTCCTTAGTGGCTAGCAATTTTTCCTTCTGTCTACATTCAAGCATTCCAGGGTCTCTTGAATTTTTGGTGATGTGTATTTTCCTTAAAGATAAGAGCAGAATCCTGCCCTAACTCTTAGGAGCTTTTCTTACCACCTGTATGATTGTCATCATTGTGGATGAGCTGTCATTTCTCTTTTTCAAGAGGTTTCTCCTTTTCAAAGCGAATCTTTATTAATTTTGATGGTATCCATAATTTTGCTTCTCCTGTGGAAACAAGAGCAAAACCCCTTCCCCCAACATAGTGCATTTCCTGGTTTCCATTGTGAGGTCAAAACATCCTTGAAATATACTGGTTGATTCAATTCAGAAGTTTATTCCATTATCCAATGCCTCTTTGCTGCTGTTTTTCCTTTCTTACTAGGGTTAAGAAAATTCAAGATTAATAAAGCATTATAAAATCTATTTCTGGAGGTATTTTCCATCATTTTCTGTTTGTTCAGCATATCCTTTAGAGTACTATTTGACATTTCTATAACTGCCTGCCCTGTAGGATTATTTGGTATACCTATAATGTGCTTTATATTATAATAAGCAAAAAAATCATTTCATTTTCTTAGATACATATGCCAGACCATTGTCTGTCTTTATTTGTGCAGATATACCCATGATGACCATAACTTCCAATAAATGTGTGATTACTGAATCAGCCTTTTCTGAGCTCAAGGCAGTTGCCCATTGAAAACCAGAATGTGTGTCTATGGTGTGGTGGATATATTTTAATTTACCAAATTCTGTAAAGTAGAACACATCCATCTGCCAGATTTCATTCCTTTGAGTACCCTTTGGGTTACTCCCTGCAGGTAACAGTGTTTGATTATAGAAAGAGCAAGTAGGACATCTCTTTGTCATCTCCTTAGCTTGTTGCCATGCATTAGAAAACTCTTTCTCTAAACCTTGGCTACTGACATGATGATTTTTTATGAAATTCAGAAGCCTGCAACACACTTCCAATCAATAATTGATAAATTTCTGAATTATCTTGTGCTAGAGCACCTGGCAGACCCATATGGGTTCGGATGTGTGTTATGTACATAGGACAAAGCCTATTCCTGATGATGTCTTGCACCTTGATGAATAATGAAGTCAATTCCATATCATCTGGTATAAATTCAGCAACTTCAATATGTAAAACAAGTCTTTTTAAATATTGTGAATCAGTAACTATATTGAGAGGTTCTTTAAAATCCCTTAGTACCTTTAATAGCATATAATTCTGCCTTCTGGACAGAATTATAAGGGATTTGTTCCACCTTACTTAATTCTTCTGATTTGTAACCTGCCTTACCTGATTTATTTTCATTAGTATAAAATGGACAGGCTCCAGATATTGGCACATCATGTACAATTTGGGGAAGAATCCAAGAAGTTCTCTTTATAAGGTTAAGTCTATTGCTTTTTTTTCCTCCCAAAAATTTAACACAAGCCCTTTGCTAGGGTTTATTGTCCTTCCATAACTTTTTTATTTCTTCAGCAGTAAAAGGCACTATAATCACTGCTGGGTTTATACTTGCTAATTGATGAAGCCTCAATTTACCTTTTATAATTAATTCAGAGACCTTTTCCACTTGGTTTATGTGGTAAAAAGATCCATTCTAAGATAATATCATCTCTCTGCATTAAAATCCTTTAGAAGAAATCCTGGAAGTCAGTATGACTAGAATACACTAAGCTTTGTATTCACCCTATCCACATGTGCCTCCTGAGTTTCTCAACAATCATCAATTCCTTTTCCACTTCAGGTGTTAATTCTCTGGGACTATTCAAGTCTTTATCACTATCTAAGGTGTTGTTTAAATGAAGTATGACTCAGGTATTATCCCAACAGCCAGTCATGGACTGGAAATGTCTCCCAATAATCTTTAAAAGCCATTAAGAGTACTCAACCAGTCTCTCCTAATTTGTATCTTTTGTGTTCTAATTTTCTGCAAACCTATTCTGTAACCTAGGTAATTTTTCAAAATCTCCTCTTTGAATCTTTTCAGGAGCAATTTGTAATCCCCATATAGGCAAGGCTTTCTTGTCTTCTTCAAACATTCTTTCTAAAGTACCTGTATTTGAATCAGAAAACAAGATGTCATCCATGTAATGGTAAATTATAGACTTAGGAAATTGCTTACATGTTATTTCCAATGGCTGTCTGACAAGCTATTGGCACAGAGTGAGGCTATTGAGAATTCCCTGTGGGAGGATGGTCCATTGATATCTCCTAGTAGACTGAGAATTATTATAAGTAGGCAATGTGAAGGCAATCTTTTCTCTATCCTTTTCTGGTAAAGGTATAGTGAAGAAACAATCATTTAAATCAATAACTATGAGGGGGCATCCCTTTGGTAACAGAGAACACAGAGGAATTCCAGATTTCAGAGGGCCCATAGGTTGAATTACCTTGTTGATAGCTCTCAGATCTCTCACCATTCTCCATTTTCCAGATTTCTTTTTAACAATAAATACAGGAGAATTCCAAGGGCTGATAGATTCTTCTATATGTCAAGCATCTAGTTGCTTTTGTACCAGTTGTACCAGTTGTTTTAAAGCCTGAAACTTTTCCTCAGCTAGAGGCCATATTAGAGCTTAACCCATATTGGTGTCTCAGTAAACCATTTTAAAGGTAGGGTGGTTGGTACCTCTGAAAGTTTACAATTGCTTTGTATACTTGTACAGCCCGAATGACTGGTGTCCATCATGTATAATATCTTCTAATATTTTCCTCAGAAACATAAGTTTTGGGGCTGCAGGAAAGTTAATCTGGATATTCCATTGCTGCAATTGGTCACAACTCCACAAGTTCACTTCAATATTGGCTATATATGGCCTCTGTCTTCCTATTTGCCCATCTGGTCCTATGCATTCAACTCATCTCATGCTTTGTTTTACCTGAGATAGGGTTCCAATTCCCAGGAAATGAACATCTACCTCTTGAAAAGACCAATTCAGATGCCAAGATTCTGGAGTAATGATACTTACATCTGCACCTGTGTCTAGTAAGCCTTTAATAAAAATGCCATTTATACAAACTCTTAGCTTTGGTCTTTGATAGTTTATGGAAGTCTGCCAAAATATACATTTTCTCTATCCTACTGAGTTTTTTACTCATCCTCCATATTTAACCCATCATTCAGACTAGTATTGTTAACAGCAGGCATTGGATTATTTAAATTTTCCTGGCAAGACACGTTCTCCACAGTAACTGGGAATGACTGGACTGCATTTATCTTGGGGGCCTGCAAGAGGCCCCCCATGGTGTTTCCCAATGTTATCAGGTTGCCTTGTCTATCTTGCATTGACTTACATTCATTGGTCCAATGTCGGCCTTTGCCTCCTACATATACCTGAAGGCTGAGTCCTCCTATTTTTGCCATTCCTTGAGGAAACATTATTCTCAGAAACCCATTGTCTACAGTTCATTCTCAGATGTCCCATTCTACCACAATTAAAACATTTGGTATTTTGATTCTTCTCTTACCACTGGAAATTGGTTCTCATAGCCAAGTTTCAGTACCCTAGTCAAATGTCTCAATATTCATTGTACGCAAGACCCATTTATGGTATGGGTGCTAATCTGATCTTTAAAGGCCCAAGAATCCATTTCCATTCTGTGTTTGCATTTTCATAAGCCAAAGATTCAATTATTATATGTCTAGCTTCTGGGTCAGTTACCCCTATTTGTGCAGCCCTAGTTAGTCTTTGCAAAAAGTCACTAAAAGGTTCTCTCTGACCCTGTTTATCCCTAAGATATGATTCAACTCTCTTTCCTAGTTCCTGAATCCTGTCCCAAGTTTTTAAAGCTGCTGTGCTACATAGGGACAAGCTGTGTTCATCATAAAGAGCTTGATCCTGAGGATCAGAGTAAAGTCCTTCGCCTAGAATTTGATCTAGGGAAATCTCAAGTCCTTTTGCTTTTTCTTGTTGCTCTAAAATTCTTGCCTCTTCTTTAAAAAAGCACCTCTAAAGTAATTCGGTCCACTTTCAAGGACTGCTAAGATTAACTGAGTCCAATCTTGAGGCATTGCTTTGCTACTGAAAGCCCATGTTTTGACCATCTCCCTAACAAAGGACTAATGTAGCCTGAAAGCTACAATTGCTTGTTTAACATGTCCTTTAAGTCAGTCATACATATGGGCTCCCATGTATATTCTTGGCAACCTTAAGGTACTTGGGGCCAGATACTTTTTCCGATGTTACTACTGGAAAGGCAGGCAGAACTCTGGGGAAGCTATCCCAGAGAATTTTATGTACCAAGGTTAAATTTTGCCCTTTTATCTCTTGTTCCTGGTCATCAAATTTGATAATTTCCTAAGTCTTTCCAAATCTGTTTACCACTGCCTTTTGTAATGTCTGGATCTCCTGTCCAATGTTCTGCTCTAATGCCCTCATTAAGGATTCCAAGGTATGCAGTCTGTCCAGTAGAGATAATGTCTCCTTCTTGGACATAATCTTTATAGTATGCATATTACCTTCCTGGAGAGACATTCTATCAGTCAATCTGTCATACCCCTTTGACAGAGTGTAATTAATACAGTCAACAGAGTGAATTCTCTCAAATAATGTTTCAGCACCACTTGGATTGGGTTTTATGTGCCAAATTAGCTATTTCCTTCTCCAGAGTGCTGAAACTTCCTTTAAATAAATTTTTATCAGTCTGTACCATTTCCAAAAGTACCTCAGTTGACCGAGTTTTGTTAGCTAAATTGTTTGTATCATCCTTCAGATTTCTGACCTCCTTTTTGAGAAACTTGGTTCCAGTCTGTACCATTTCTAGAAATACCTCAGTTGTCTGAGTTTTGTTAGTTAAAGTGGTCATATCTGTCTTCAGACTTCCAACCTCTTTCTTGAGAAGCCTGGAATCAGTCTGTAAAGACTGTACCATTTCTAAAAATGCCTCAAGACTAATCCCCAGAATCAAAAATAGTGGGAAGTCCAAGACCCTGCCTATGGTAATTGAAAGTTTTATTGGATATAGTAGTCTGTGCTGGCATACATGATCTCTTAATGTCTGCATAATGCTTGACCATGACATTATGGCTTTCATTGTCTCCAATGTGAAGTCAGATGTAATTCTGATAGGTCTGCCTTTATATGTTACTTGGCCTTTTTCCTTTGCAGCTCTTAATATTCTTTCTTTACCATGTTTCTGTAGGAGCACATTCTGCTTCTTCAGCCAATAGCCTTTAAGATACCAGCCCACATGGGTGTGGTCTCTTATACTGTTAAAGCAGAGGTAAATGTGCACCCACTCTGTGCCCACTCTCTTGCTTCTGGCTCCCACTTCTGGCTGCTAGATTCTGTTCCTGTTCACGCAGAGTACTGTTGTCTGGGTATTTTGAATGAGAGATCTGTAAGTTTTTCCTTAAATAAATAATCCTTTTATTATTCATAATTCTGAACTGGTGTTGGATTGTTTTGTGACTTATGTCATCATCTGGTGCACAAACATTTGGTTTTAGAACCCCTCAGCTCTGCTGCATGCATCAGGCTTGGAATATGCCTGGCTTGGCATGAACCCTCCCTCAGCTGGCTGCTGCCTGTGCATGGAATCAGAAGTTCATTTGAATATAGGATTCTCATGATGAGGTGGCTTTTCTTGATGCAGCTCAGCCACAGATTTTATATTATCTCATTACTTGCCTCAGAGCAGCTTCTAGTCCCCACACATTAGCTCCAGTGTCTGTGTCCCACCACCTTATACCATGTGGAAATTCAAACAGTATATGGGCTTTCCTGAGTGCCTGCTGCTATCTTGTTATCCCTGTGATCCTGCAGCTGTTGACTGATCAGGGACCACCATGGTACATGCAGTCTGTGATTTCTATTAATAACTATTTTTGATCTAAGCATATCTTTCAGCATTTTACGCTAAATTCAGATTCAGACCAGTCATGGGACTTCATGTGTGCTGGTGGAGCCAGCTGGGTTTGTTTTGTACCTAGCCCACAACACCTACTGGCAGGTAATGATTATTGCACTTAACTCAGCTAATTAAACCACAGGTAAGATTTAATATCCAGAATATATCATAAGTTGCTAATTTAAAAAGGGCAATATGTCAGACAACCTAACCATCCAAGGTTTCAATAGCCTCTTTACTTACACCATGTGCAAGGTTTTACAAGACTTATATGATGTCTCTTCTACATCACTATTTTTGATTCTGGGGATTAGTCTTGAGGCTAGAGTCCACTAATGAACGAGTACATACCATATTCATCTTTTTTGTGTTTGGGTTATCTCACTGAGTATAGTGTTTTCTATTTAATTCATTTGCATACAAAATTCAAGATGTCATTGTTTTTTTTTACCACTGAGTAGTACTCTAATGTGTATATGTGCCACACTTTCTTTATCCATTCTTCCATTGAGGGGCATCTAGGTTGTTTCCAGGTTCTGGCTATTACCAACAATGCTGCTATGAACATAGTTGAACAACTGCTTTTGTAGTATGATTGGACTTCTCTTGGGTATATTCCCAAGAGTGGTATTGCTGGATCTTGAGGTAGGTTGACTCCCAATTTCCTGAGAAACCGCCACACTTATTTCCAAAGTGGTTGCACAAGTTTGCATTCCCACCAGAAATGGATGAGTGTTCCCCTTACTCCACATCCTCTCCAGCATAGGCTATCCTTGGTGGTTTTATTTTAGCCAGTCTGACAGGTGCAAGATGGTATCTCAAAGTTGTTTTGATTTGCATTTCCCTGATCACTAAGGAAGTTGAACATGATCTTAAGTATCTTTTGGCCAATCGAACTTTTTCTGTTGAGAATTCTCTGTTCAGATCATTACCCCATTTTTAATTGGGTTATTCAGAATTTTAATATCTAGTTTCTTGAGTTCTTTATATATTTTGGAAACCAGACCTTTGTCTGATGTGGGGTTGGTGAAGACCTTCTTCCATTCAGTAGGATGCCTTTTTGTCTTAATGACTGTGTCTTTGGCTTTACAGAAGCTTCTCAGTTATAGGAGGTCCCATTTATACATTGTTGCTCTTATTGTCTGTGCCATTGGGGTTATACGTAGGAAGTGGTCTCCTGTGGCCATGTTTTGCAGGCTACTTCCCTCTTTCTCTTCTATCAGGTTAAGTGTGGTCAGATTTATATTGACGTCTTTAGTCAATTTGGACTTGATTTTTGTGTATGGTGATAGATAGGGATCTATTTTCATTCTCCTACAAGTTGATATCCAGTTATGACAGCACCATTTGTTAAAGATGCTTTCATTCATCCATTGTATAATTTTAGCTTCTTTGTCAAATATGAGGTGTTCATAGGTTTGTGAATTAATATCCAGTCTTTGATTCTATTCCATTAGTCAATATCTCTGTTTTAATGCCAATACCAAGCTGTTTTCATTACTGTAGCTCTGTAATAGAGTTTGAAGTCCAGGATGGTAATGCCTCCGGAAGTTCCTTTATTGCATAGGATTATTTTGGCTATCCTGGGCTTTTTGTTTTTCCATAAAAGTTAGTTATTGTTCTCTCAAGGTCTATGAAGAATTTTGTTGGGATTTTGATGGGGATTGCATTGAATCTATAGATTGCCTTTGGTAGAATTGATATTTTTACTATATTGATCCTACTAATCCAGGAGCATGGGAGCTCCTTCCATTTTCTGGTATCCCTTTCAATTTCTTTCCTCAAGGCCTTAAAGTTCTTGACAAATAGATCTTTCACTTCCTTGATTAGTGTTACCCTAAGATACTTTATGCTATTTGTGGCTATCATGAAAGGTGAAGTTTCTCTGATTCCCGTCTCCATTTATTTATTCTTTGTGTTTAGGAGGGATACTTATTTTTTAAGTTGATCTTGTGTCTTGCCCCATCACTGAAGGTATTTATCAGCTGTAGGAGTTCTTTGGTAGAGTTTTTGGGGTTATTTATGTACATTATCATATCATCTGCAAATAATGAAATTTGACTCCTTCCTTTCCAATTAAAATCACCTTTATCTCCTTATGTTGTGTTTTTGCTGTTGCTAGAACTTTAAGTACTCTGTTGAAGAGATATGGAGAGAGTGGATAGCCTTGTCTTGTTCCTGATTTTAGTGGAATCGCTTTGAGTTTTCCTCAATTTAATTTGATGTTAGTTGTTGACTTGCTGTATATTGCTTTTATTATACTTTGATATGAGCCTTGTATCCCTAATCTCTCCAAGACCTTTATCATAAAGGGGTGTTGAATTATGCCAAATGCTTTTTAAGCATCTAATTAGATAATCATATTTTTTTATTTCAGTTTATTTATATGATGGATTACATGATAGATTTTCATATGTTGAACCAGCCCTGCATCTCTGGGATGAAGCCTACTTAATCATAATGGATAATTTTTTTAATATGTTCTTGGATTCAGTTTGCCAGTATTTTATTGAGAATTTTTGCATCAATGTTCATGAGTGAGATTGGTCTGTAATTCTCTTTCTTGGTTGAGTATTTTCTGTGGTTTTGGTATCAGGGTAACTGTAAAAAGTGTTTGGCAATGACTCTTCTGTTTCTGTTATGTGGAACACATTGAAGAGTATAGGTATTAAATCTTCTTGGAAGTTCTCGTAGAATTCTGCACTAAAATCATCTGGTCCTGGCCTTTTTTTGGTTGGGAGGTTTTTGATGACAGCTTCTATTTCCTCGCAAATTATAGGTCTATTTAAGTTGTTCACCTGGTCTTGATTTAATTTTGGTATATGGTACTTATCTAAAAAAATGTTCATTTCTTTTACATTTTCCAATTTTGTAGCAAACAGGCTTTTTAGTAAGACCTAATGATTCTCTGAATTTCCTCAGTGTCTGTTGTTATGTCCCCCTTTTCATTTCTGATCTTGTTATTTTGTGTGTTCTCTCTCTGCCTTTTGATAAGTTTGGATAGGGGTTTGTCAATCTTGTTGATTTTCTCAAAGAACCAGTTCTTTGTTCCATTGATTCATAAGATTGTTTTCTGTGTTTCTATTTTGTTGATTTCATCCCTCAGTTTGATTATTTCCAGTCTTCTACTCCTCCTGGATGAGTCTGCTTCTTTATTTTCTAGAGCTTTCAGGTGTGCTGTTAAGTTGATAATGTGAGTTTACTCCATTTTCTTTATGTGGGCACTAAGGGCTATGAACATTCCTCTTAGCACTGCTTTCATATTGTTCGATAGGTTTGGGTATGTTGTGTCTTTATTTTCATTGAATTCACAGAAGTCTTTAATTTCTTTCTTTATTTCTTCCTTGACCCAGGGGTGGTTCAGTAGTTGACTGTTCAGTTTCCATGTGTTTGTAGTCTTTCTGGAGGTGGAATTGTTGTTAAATTCTAACTTTATTCCATGGTGATCTGATAAGACACAGGTGGTTACTACAATTTTTTGTACCTGTGGATGTCTGCTTTTTTTTTTTTTTTTTTTTTACTGAGTATGTGATCAATTTTCGAGAACGTTCCATGAGATGCTGAGAAGAAGGTATATTCTTTCCTATTTTGGTGGAATGTTCTATAGTTGTCTGTAAGTCCATTTGATTCATTGCCTCTGTTAGTTCTCTTATTTCTCTGTTATGTTTCTGTCTGGTTGACTTCTCCTTTGGTTAGAGAGGAGTGTTGAAATCTCCTACTATTAGTGTTTGGGGTTTGGTGTGTGGTTTGAGTTCCAGTAATGTTTCTTTTACATATGTGGGTGCTTTTATATTAAGGGCATATATATTCAGAATTGAGACTTCATCCTGATGAGTTGCTTCTGTTATAAGTATGAAGTGTCCTTCTCCATCTCTTCTGATTGATTTTAGTTTGAAGTCAATTTTGTTAGATATTAGTATAGCCGCACCCACTTGTTTCTTAGGTCCATTTGATTGAAAAACCTTTTCCAAACCATTTACTCTAAGGTAATGTCTGTCTTTGTGGTTGAGGTGCGTTTCATCTAAAAAACAAATTGTTGGATCCTGTTTTTTATCCATTCTCTTAACCTGTGCCTCTTTATAGGTGAATTGAGTCCATTGATATTAAATGATATTAATGACCAGTGTTGTTAACTCTGGTAATTTTTTTTTTGGTGGTAGTGTTTTTGTGTTTCCCTTCTTTGAGTTGTGCTGGTGGAGGGTTGTCAGATGTCTGTGTTATTATGGGTGTTGTTGGTTTCCTTGGGTTGTGGTTTTCCTTCTAGTACTTTCTGTAAGGCTGGGTTTGTAGCTATGTATTGTTTAAATTTTTTTTTGTCCTGGAATATCTTGTTTTCTCCATCGATAGTGAAAGAAAGCTTTGCTGGGTATAGTAGTCTGCTTGCATCCATGGTCTCTTAGTGTCTGCAGCACATCTATCCAAGAACTTCTGGCTTTCATGGTTTCCATAGAGAAGTCAGGTGTAATTCTGATAGGTTTGCCTTTATATGTTACTTGACCTTTTTCTTTTGCATCTCTTAATATTCTTTCTTTATTCTGTATGTTTTGTGTTTTGATTATTATATGGCGAGGGGATGTGTTTTTTTTTTTTTTTTGATCAGTCTATTTGGTGTTCTGTATGCTTCTTGTACCTTCATAGGAATAACTTTCTTTAGGTTGGGGAAGTTTTCTTCTATAATTTTGTTGACTATGTTTTCTGGGCCTTTGAGCTGGAATTCTTCTCCTTCTTCTACCCCCATTATTCTTAGGTTTGGTCTTCTCATGGTGTCCCAGATTTTCTGGGTATTTTGTGTTAAGAATTTGTTGGATTTTCTGTTTTCTTTGATCGATGAGTTTATTTCCTCTATAGTGTCTTCAGCATCTGAGATTCTTTCTTCTATCTCTTGTTTTCTGTTGGTTATACTTGTCTCTATAGTTCCTGTTCATTTAACCAGATTTTCCATATCCAGCCTTCCCTCAGTTTGTCTTTTCTTCATTGCCTCCATTTCAGTTTTCAAGTCTTAAACTATTCCCTTTACCTGTTTGATTGCTTTTTCTTGGTATTTCTTGGTTATCTTTCAAGGATACATTAATTTCTCCTAATTTTTTGTTTGTCTTCTCTACCACTTCTTTAAGGGAGTTTTTCACATCCTATTTCATAATGTTACATTTAAAGCTGATTTCTTCTACTTCTTCTGGATTAGGGTGTTCAAGTCTTCCTGTTGCCTTTTCGCTGGATTCTCGTGTTATCATGTTGCTTTTCAGGTTGTTGGAGGAGTTCTTGCATTGGCGCCTGCCCATCTCATCCTTCAAATGCAGTCAGGAGAGTCTTGGCATCTTGGTTCAATCTTTGCTGTGTACTCAGGGGTTTTTCTTGGTCTGCCCTCTCTTAGGTCCCCTCAGCACTGAAGTTGGCTCTCAGGTCCCTTTTGCCCTGAAGCAGGCTGTGGTGGTAGATCTAAGGAACCTGCAGATGGAAAGGGTTGCTTGGTGGCAAGATGGGATGGGGTAAATAGAGAAATCTAGTAGCTGGGGAGATGCCCCCACTGAATGGCCAGAAACGTTTAGGGAATTTGAGGGGTCCTGTACTTCGTTCCCAGGGTGTCCAGCCAGCCAGGCAGGCACACACTTACACCTCCAAATGGATCCCCTCAGTACAGGAGCAGTCCTCTTGCTGGCCAAGGACCTCGCAGACAAAAGGGCGGGCTTTTCAGAAGCAGGGTCCTGTGGAACAAAGAAGCCCCTGTGGCAGGAGCACTCAACTCTGGCTCCCCAGACCCTTAGCCCCAAAGCAGGCTGAGTTGGGGGATCCTAGGACACTGCAGATGGAAAGGGGTGCATGGGGGCAAGCTGGGATGGGATAAATAGAGAAGGCCAGTAGCCAGGGAGATGCCCCACTGAATGGCCAGAAATGTTTAGGGAATTAGAGAGGGCCTGTACTCCATTTCCGTGGTTACCAGCCTGCCGGGCGGGCACACACTTACCACTCTGGATGGATCCCCTCAGTACAGGAGCAGGTCCTCTTGCTGACCAAGGACCTTGCAGACAAAAGGGCGGGCTTGGCAGAAGCAGGGTCGTGTGGAACAAAGAAACCCCTGCGGCAGGAGCACTGAACACTGGGTCTCCAGACCCTCAGGCCCAAAGCAGGCTGAGTTGGGGGATCCTAGGACACTGCAGATGGAAAGGGGTGCATGGGGGCAAGCTGGGATGGGATAAATAGAGAAAGCCAGTAGCTGGGGGGGTGCCCCGCTGAATGGCCAGAAATGTTTAAGGAATTGGAGGGGGCCTGTACTTCGTTCCTGGGGTATCCGGCTGGCCGGCAGGCACACACTTATCCCTCCAGATGGATTCCCTCAGTCAAGAATTCATTTTTTAAATATTGGTAAAAGTCTACAGGTTTAAACATAGTCAAGTGTTCCTATCTCCCTATTTTTAAATTAAAATTTTAGATTAGGATACAAAGTGATGGTTTTCCTCAGAGCATCTTCATAGACACAGGTCATAATAGTTTTTCTTCACTGATACCTACTCTCTCTTGATTTGTGAGGTGACCTAACCCCATGTGGATTCGAATGGAATTTCTGTGATGATTAATGACTTCTTAGGTTCATGTTGTAATCCTTATTGAGTTGAGTTTTAACTTTGCAAGAAACACCAGTTCAATTTCAAGCTTTTGCTTGTGAGTACTATTTCCCCAATACGTTATAATGAAGCCAGTTTGTGCAGCAAGCAGTTTACCAACTGAACCTGAATACCATTACCGACTGAGCCTGATACCAACTGAATCTCCCAGCCTAGGTTTTTCTTTTCAAGCTTAAAATTGAGTTGGCTAGTTAACATTTTGGATATCCACATAAATTTTAAGGTTAATTTTTAGAATTTTGATTGATAAGTATTACATGTAATCTTTAGATCAATTTGCATATCTTTAATAAATTAAAACGATTATTCTATGAGCATATGATAACTTTCCACTCATTTGTATCTATTTCCATCTCGTTTATAATTTATGTTTTCAGCATAGAGATTGATTTCTTCCTTCAATGAATTTATTGCTCATTATTTTCGTTTTGTGGCTAATGTGAATGGAACTTTGTACATTTTTTTAAAAAGTGTATCCTTGACTCTCTCTTCCTGCGCTGAGATCGGTTGCGCACATCAGTCAGGTTCAGGCGGGCTTCCTTGTTCCACAGGACCCTGAACCCTCACTTCCTCCCGCAAGATCACTCACCCACCCCACCCCACCCCAGGCCTC